>CM038217.1:106951192-107042139 GCA_021442155.1 Cymbidium sinense
TTTCTATAAAATCATTAGATAGTTGAAAAAATACATCTTTTAATTAATGACTTTTAATTAGGGAGGTGCATTCAATTTATTTGGATGAATTGGTTGACAAATTAACTCAATGAATTGGCTTTTGATCCAACATCTAATAAATCGAATTGACCAAACTTCAGATAAAATCAAACTAAAATTTACGTTGGTTGGGTTTGGTTTAAATAAATTTCCAAGCAAGGGAAGCTCATTAATAGAAAATTGTAGCCTCAAGTTCTAATAGTAAAGGTCACATGATAAAGTAATTCATAAAAGTCTAGTTGCTAACATTGACAAAGTAATCCAGTTCTGATAAGTGAAGAAGCTCACTAAGACGTTACCAGAAAGACTAGCAATGCTTATTAACTGAAAGAAGTCATTCTTCAAACCAAAGAATTGGAATAGCAAATACTTTCATTCATCCGCCAAAAGAGTCCAAACTGATATGTGAACACATTAAATGAACAAGTAAAAGACAAGTGTGTTCCTCAGTTTCATTTCTATGAATCATTGAAACTTGAATAATAATTATCTAAAACAATAAAAAAAACAAGTACACAGATTTATCCTGAAGTTTGTTCAGTAACACACTGGCATTAAAGGAAAAGCGAAGAACTTGGGAAAGTTAAGATGGGTGCACTCAAAAACTTATAAAGTACATTTACTTTATTATTCTGAAGGAGCTCTATTAAAATTGGCAGCAAAAAATAGAAATGATTAGCTTCTCCAAAATACAGGAACTTATAGGTTGCAAGGATTTAAATTTATCATTAAATAGCCTCATCTCTCTAATTTTTGATTGGATCGAAATGGTAGGTTGCTCCTGCAAATGTGTGCTCTTCCCATCTTCTCACTGATCCAATCATTGGTCCGTCTATGGGTTGCAGTTTCTTCCGACATAGGCTCCTTCAAGTTCCTTTGAACCACCCTACAAACCATAAGAATTGAGCAAGGATCGGCAAAATTGGATTTTGGTTTTCAATGTGCCCTTTAGGTTCCTTTAAATAGTGGCTTGCGTACTTCTTCAATTCTTCCGATGTCACTTCTTGTTTCGGGCTCAGGGTTAAGTAAAAATAAGATTTAAATTTCCCTCAATTGATTAGTCGATGCAAGCACAAAACAAGGCAATAGTTGTCAAATAACCACATCCAATCATTTCACAAATAATTTTGTTGATTCTTCTCTTAGGCAATCAAATATACATGAAAATGAAATAAACATTTTTTGAAAAGGTTATACTTCCCCTAGTGGCTTCAACTTTCCAAGATAAAACCAATCGCTTA
The DNA here is from genome assembly GCA_021442155.1 of Cymbidium sinense. Taxonomy (NCBI): domain Eukaryota; kingdom Viridiplantae; phylum Streptophyta; class Magnoliopsida; order Asparagales; family Orchidaceae; genus Cymbidium; species Cymbidium sinense. Next base: position 106,952,494 of record CM038217.1, read on the forward strand.
TTCGCTTAGGTCCACTTAATTACAGGGACCTTAGTTTGATTATGGGTTAGTTCAAAACTAACCCAACAATCAAAAACCAAAAACTTAAGAATAATAAAACTAAAATCGATTTATAATTCCTAAATCAAATTGAAACAACCAAAAAATGATGTTTCAATTTAGTTTTCAATTTTAACTCATTAATACACCCTTACATTTTATTAAAACATGAATCATTTTTTGCTTTGTAGATTTTGATGTCCACAAATTGAAGTATAAATAATACATTTCTAAAAAAAATCCATTTGATTAGATACAGATTTTAATGCAATTTTTTTTATCTCCAAGCACAATATGTTTAAACAAAAAACCTCCATTATCAACTTTGAGATCATTTGAATTGCATTTTCAATTAAATTTTAGTAAAAATAAAAAACTTCAAGCACTAAATCCATTTGATTAGATACAGATTTTAATGCAATTTTTTTATCTCCAAGCACAATATGTTTAAACAAAAAACCTCCATTATCAACTTTGAGATCATTTGAATTGCATTTTCAAAAAAATTTTAGTAAAAATGAACAACTTCAAGTTTCAAACCCAATAATACCAAGAATCCCTTGGTTCAAAAAGACCAATATCAACCACTCAAAAATATATTTAAAAACTTCATGATACCATTTTAGAGACTAAACAACCTCCACTTTTTGTGTGCTTATATTCAAAACTAGATATTGACAACATAAATCTAATAAGCATATGATCATTCAATTTTAATATTTTAAGGCACTAAAAATATCAAATGATCAAAAGGGGTCAACACGAACAATAAAAAGTTATCAGATTTATGATCGAAATAACTAAAATATTCTCTCAAAAAAATTATAAATAGGCCCTACATCTATCTATACATTCAAAGGGATCCAAACAAGACTTTGGTGGAGATAATTCCCAAACTTTGAGAATTCTTAAGCTTTGATCAATAGCACCTAATGTTAGCATCCATCAACACTTGACGATAATCATCAACCAAAATTAAAACCCATCATCAATCAACTTTAATGCCTACCATCATCGTCAACCAATGCTCATCATTGACAAACGTGAAGCTTGCTATCACCAAATGCCAACACTTGTCATCACCTAGTGTAGATGCCCACCATCGTCCAACACTAACACTCACAGTCGCTCAATTCTAACACCCACAGTCACTCAACATTGACATCCATGGTCAACCAATGAGAACACTAGTCGTCACCCAATGCTAATTCCCATCATTGCCAACTGTCAAAGCCAAATGTTATTACTCATCACTGCCTAATGCTAATGCCCATTTAACCCAAATCCAATTCCATTTACCATCTCAGACACTCATTGAAATCAATTGACTTAAAATGTTTGCACCAACCTTGTCAATCACTTGATCTCTCATTGTATAAGGAGAATAACCAAGTAGATCGTCAACTATTGCCTAAGGTTTGAAGTTCCCTATTGTTAGGTATCTACTAACATCAGATGTTTGCCTTCCTTGATGTCAACTTTCCCCTTATAAAGAGAGAAATCAAATAGACCAATTTCTATCCACAATGTCTGACATTCCCAATTGATTATCATCTAACACTTGCTAACATCCAATATATGTCAGCCACCGATGACCGACATCCATCTTCCTAATCATTGACCTACTTCTATAAGAAGAATGACTGAGCAGCCTACTGATTGTTATCTGATGTTAGAAATTACAAATGCTCAATGTTTGTTGATGTTGACCTACATATATATCACATCAGTCGAGTCGAGCTCACAAGACAAAGTCGACCGACTTCGGATGCAACAGCACGTAAATCAAAGCTAAAAAGCATTGGACGTCGTCGAAATCAGTCGAAATGACCTCCGATCGGCGAACGGACTTCATCATCGCGTTCAAAACAGCGAAATTGATCAAAATATACATATTGCATTTCGATCGATCGAAAAGAAAATCAGCCAGCGCTATCGCATCGAGTTGAGATCGCGATCTTCGCGCGTTCAATTAATTTATCACGTCATTAGCGTTGAAATGTCGAAACTTTTCAAATGAGGCTACGCCAATCGCGACAGTCTGCCGAATGTCGCGGTAGACCAAGCGTAATTTTGAACGAAATTTACCCAATTCGGCCGACTTGAACCATGCGACCTAATCTCGAAGCGGATGCCATTGCGTCAAACATAGCCAAGATTGACATATATATTAACTATATAAATTTGTCGTCCAAAAAATCAGAATTAGGGTTGATTTTCATTTAAACTGGGCTCTATAAATACCACTAATATCTAACCCTAAAGCTCAGGTTCATGGCACTCAATTCCCATTTCGCCGACGACAAACTCCTCCCGCGGTTCGAATACTGCACGCTACGCGACTCTCCTCCGTGAGAGGCGAATGAGCCTCCTCCACATTCTCTCTCCTGTTCATATCCAGATCTTCCCCTTGAGCGGTCTTCTCCCCAACCGCACGTCGTGAGCCAAAGATCCTCTCATTCCAGACGGTTGTTTGTTTAGTCCCTTCGCTTGATCCCATCAATGCACGAGTCGGTATCCTCTTCCTCCCCGCTGAAACAAAAACCGCTGCTCGTCTGATGGCCAAGAGTCCTCCCACGAACCAATCCCATTTACTATAACATCTCGAACATGTAGCACCCTTCTTGCCGATACCCTACTTGGAATCCGTAGCAGAAAATTAATTTCGATCCACTCAATATTTGTGTTGTTTGCATTGTGGCCTCGCATCACTCGTAAATGTATGAAATATGTGTGGATGTGCAAAATATATTATGCTTGATTTTATGCAAGTACTCGAAGAGCATATACGTCTTTTAGGCGAAGCGGTTGAAGGATTCTGACTGCGGTGATGCAAAATATCACCCCTTGTCTTTTTTAGGCAGTGGCGCTTAGTTTTGGTAGAAATCTCCCCAGCTAAGAGAGGTGCTGTCGAAATTTTATCAAAATTTTGGATTTAAAAGAGAGAAAATTAAGCAATGCCTTAAGTAATTAATTGGCCAAAATGAAATTAAAGATAAGTCAAATGATGATTAAGGATTATAATGAAGAAGCCAACTAAAGTTAAATGCAAATGAAAGAAAGGTGATTAAAAATAAGGGAGGGAAAAAAGAATGAACGTACCTGTTAGCAAATACTTGAATGAGCTTTTCTAAATCATCAAAACAATCAACCAAGAAGTAAATTGTAAATGGGAGGGATGGTGAAAATGAATTCTCATCCCCTTCTATTTATAATGAGGAGAAAGAATCTCCTTGTGGGGCCCACCTCATTAAAGAATAATGATATGGTGACAAAAAAGAAAAGGAGAATCATTTTCCTAAGTGCATGAAAAGATGTCTCTCATTCATCTCAATATGATCTAAAGCTAAACATCAAAATACATACAAATAGGATCAAAGAGTTAAAATATTGCATACATCTTGAAGTAGCTTGATATCCAACTTGTAATTGCTATTTTGGGATTTATGTAAATAATGGGGTGATTCATACATGCATATCACATAATGAAATAAATTGGAATATAGTGCTTAGAGAAGTGTGCATGTCTGAAGTGTGCATTGGGCCGTTTTATCTATATGGTAAAGTCATAAGTCCCATATACTCAATCCAATCCTCCTAGTAGGGATAGAGTTGACATTTATGAGTTGAGTGTTCAATCATTAAGAGAATAATTTTATTTTACATTTACATACGATAATCAAAGATCTAAATAGAAAAATTTTATAATCAAATACTCCAGTGATAGTTGAGTTGATTGAAGATATCAATGATGGATCATTATGAAAATATCAAGATATTTATATTCAATATTCTTAAATTCAAAATTACCAAAATATAAATAGATGCATCATACATTATTAAATTAATAGAAATTGACGATCACAACAAAATGAATGATCAACACCCCAATGATGGCTGAGTTGATTGAGAATATCAACTGGAGGGGGCTATTATTATATAAATTCTCAAAGTATTTATGTGAAATCACCTCAAATCTCATTTCATGAATGCAAGTCATAAACCAAATCCTTTGCTAGCAAATAAGCAAAGTCGACAAGTTTCTGATGGTAGTTGATTGTATAATAATCCCAGCAGGGGGTTATTATTATTTAAATTTTCAAAGTATTTATGTTAAAACATCTCAAATCCAAATTCATGAATATAACTCATAGACCTGATCTTTTGTTAGGAAATGAGCAAAGTTGGCAATGTCTACCTCGATGATGGTTGTGTTGAATAGAGATTTCAACCGGAGGGGATACTTTCATCAAATTATATTCAATATTCAATATCAAATCAGATAAATTCAAACTTCATGCAAATACAAAAAAATTATAAAGAAGTTTAACTTAAATGACTGATGAAAGTCAACCTAAAAAAATCTTAAAGCAAAATAATACATCCACCCCATGGCCATTTATTGGGTTGATAAATCAAAAAAATTAAAATTCAAAGAAGCGATGTCAGTGATGTACATGTATGTTAAATTCTGATCAATCTGCTTAAGTGGGGCTGCCTCTCATTGCGTGGACGGCCAGTAGCCGCGTATGATGTAGATTCTGACAGAGTCCTTTTGGCCAGATTCTTGCCTGAGACATTATATATTGGCCAGCTCGTATGTTCGATGCTTTCTTGAGATGTAGTATGTGCATGATCGACAAAAACACACTAAGGTGGACTTAAACTTGTCTAGACAGCTAGATCTAGATCTCCGACCACGTATCACATCCTTTAAGTATTTCTATCCTCAGTAAATACAATGATCTTGATCAATCGTCGTTCTCCCAACCATCCGTTTAAGTTAAAATGATAAATTTCATAATTTCAATTTCAAAACATCTTTAACTCCACATTTAGCATCCCAACATTCTAATCAAAATTCTCATTAAGGGGTACTATAGATCTTGAGCGTATAGGAAACGAAAATTTAAAGTCCTCACAAAAGTAAATCTCAGGTAGTGTCTTCTATCATTCTAGCTTTGAAAATTTCATATTATATACTCTCTTAATTGAAGTTGGTAATTTTGATATGATTGACTTCTAACACTAGCTTCCTAATCATTAGTTCCTCCTCTTAAAATGAGAATGATTAAACAAACCATTGATTGCCATCAAACATCTGACTTTTCCCGCCAACCACAATCCAATGTTTATTATTGTCGAGCATCTATTAGACACTATTGCCTAATGCCAATAAATGTCATGTTTTTCAAGCACTAGCATGTGATGCCTTTCTTCTTAATCATCAATCTCTCTCCTACAAAGAGTGCAATTGACTAAACCATCAACTATTCCCTGACATCCAAAGTTCTAAATCGACCATTGCCTGACGCAAGTTAATGATCTAAATCTATCATCTACCAAAATCATATGGTCATCTTCTTAGTCATCATTGTCCCCTTCTAATAAGGACAATAGCTAAGCAAACAAATGACCAATGCTTGGAGTTCATTGATTATCGATATTTCTTCACAGCATCCAACTTACACCATCTTGAGCTAGTCTCCCCAACAAGGAGAACAAGTGAGTAGAACACCGGTCATCTCCCGACATCCAAACAATTCAGTAGACCACCATCTATCTCCAAACATCTAATTTTCCTTATTAAATGGAATCAAATTCTTAGTGACTTGCTTCATGATCTTTGATTTCTCCTTTTAAAAATATAACGATCAAGTGAACCACCGACCATTCTCTAATGTCTAACATTCACAGTCGACCGTCATTCGATGTTTACTAATGTTTGATGTTTGTCAACTATTGACAACTAATGCCCATTTTCATGATTGTTCAATCTCTCTTCATATACTCTACTTGATGAAAGCTAAGCATCTCAAGATTCCTGCTTATACAACTCATGTCTAGGCAACTTATTCAATTATGAGAAATGGCATCCTTTATAATATGATACTCACGCCAGTTATTTTAATTTGGCCTAGGTTTTATTTCATTTTGTTTCACAAAAAAAAATAATTATTATTGTTACAAGCTGCTCTTAACTTATTTATGTGCGAGATTGTTGTTCAATGCTATTATGATAAACTCTTTCGTATTACCCTGAATATTACAGCACTCAACAAATCGCACATATAAAAACATGTCATAAACGGACGTCATCCTTATCTGATATCAATTATCTGCATTCCAAACAAATGCTAAAAGAAATCACAATAACGCCATTTTTCCTGATCCAAACGAGAAAACTGCATAGATCACCCACCCACAGACCATCATAAAATCGCAGTATATAAAATCCATCCTCACTTTCTATGCATTTAATTTCAAAGCAGAGAAATCATAAGAGTTAATTCACAGCATACCAGACGATGCAGTATAATTGTTCACGTAATCCAGCCCCCGGATGGTTCTCACAGCCACAGAAGATTCACGGTTCTCCTCCATCACCAACCCGTCCTCGTTCTAACCGTCCAGAAACCCAATCATCGCAGGCAGACCCCTCAAGCACGGATCCAGCCACGGAACTCACTCCCCATCCAACCCAAAAAAAGAATAGGCTCGAATTTCGAATTTCTAGTGCCTCAGCCGCTGCTGCAACCTCAAAACCATCCGATTAAAACGAAAGACATCCTCGGAGAAGAAAAGGTGAGCTTGGATGAAACCAAAGATTTCCGTCGTCTTCCAAGACGCCGGAAAAGAAAAAGGAATCGCCGCGACTGGAGCAAGGAAGACAATGGTGCAGAGGAAGCTTCTAGGTACGTCTAGGGTTTAGGAAAACGAGAGAGAGCCGCTGGAAATAAAAACTTGAGGAATCGCCTTGGCTCGTTCCCTCCCTCTCCTCTCTCTTCGGAATTTTTTTTCTCTCTCGACCTTTCTATAATCGGCCACCACGATTTACCTGGACTTCTTTCCGAATATAGCTTGCCTCGCTTTACTCCAGCATTTCTTATTGCGGAAGCCGTTTTATTATTATTTATTAGTAATATTTTTTTATTATTTATTCAATTCATTTTATTTTCTTATTCGGTTCCTGTATTTTATTTCTTCTACAGTTTGTTCAGGTGGTCAGTTTGCGAATTGTCATGATTGGCGGGAATTTTATTATATATATATATATCGATGGTCTGATTAATTACGATAATGCCCTGCTGATATATTTTACTTTAAAAATCATTTTTTTTATATTTATTCTGGATTAATACATATTAATTATTAGATTGATTTGAGTCGATGGATCCGTGCTTGAGGGGTCTGCCCATCCAACCCAATCACATATATAATTGAAATTAGTATCTAGTAAATTAAGGTTAAACAACTGTAATTCTTTAAAATTTTGATTATAAAATTACTATTATGAAAATAATTTTTTAAAAATTTATTATATGTATTATAAATATATTTTTTATAAATATTTGAAATAGTAATTTTCTTCTACTTATATTAATAGTTATTCTCAAAATCGTTTTTCATGAAATTCTGAAAAAATAAAAAAATTAGTAGTCAAATACAGCTTTGATTAATTTTAACTATTTTCTGAAAAATAAAATTATCAAAAATTATCCCAAATATATCTTAAATTTAATATGAAAAGTCAATAAATTTTTAATTTAAAATTAGATATCTCAATGAATAATTCAATAAAACAATTTTGTGGTTACATGCATAGATTAGTTTTGGTCCATATTGACAAATTAGACCATACGAATATTTTTTTATTTTAAATTAGATGAAATAAATAACTGTTTAATATATCAAAATAAAGATTTGCAGAAAAGTTCAAAATGTCAAATAAATCTGAAGAAAAAAAACAAGGCTAATTTTCTGCGTTTATTAGACTTTTCTGAGGCGAGATTGGAAAATATAGCACAAAATGTTGAAAATAGTGTGTTGTTGTTGTAACAGACGAAACATATACCGGCATTTGTCATAGTTCAAAAAATAGCAAAATATAGTTTATAAAATAATTTAAATCACAACGACTTGATAATCTATTTAATAAAACTATGGAGAATGCAACTCAAATGATTTTTTTCTCTTATTTTAGAAGAAATTATATATATAGTACTCTCTCTCTCTCTCTCTCAAATTCCTTTTTTTGTTCTCTTAAATTTTTTTTTTTATTATTTTTATATTTGGATTCCTCTCAATCTATATTTTATATAATAAATCTGTCCCTAAAAATCAATTTAATCTATTACTCTCAAATAACTACTTAATTAATTAAAATAAAAATTTATAAATTTAATAATGTTTACCCACTCTTTTTTCATATAAATTTTTTTGATATTATTTTACTAATTATTAATTTTATATATTATTTAATTTTAAAATTATTATAATATTTAATTATTTAAAATTTGTCACCCTGAAATAAATAGCTAGTTCCTGTATATATATATATGATTATTCTAAAATTTATTCAATGATAGCATGCAATGAGGTTTTTATTTTTATTTTTATTTTTATTAAAAATACATTAATTCAAAGCTCTCACAAAATACACTAATAAAAGTTAAATAATATTATAATAAAATACTCTATAAAAATTATAAATGCTATGGGTGTCAGCTAATATAAGTAGTAAAAATCATTGGATTGTTATTAATATCTTAGATTTGAAACTCAATAGTATATTTATCACTAAATAATAAATATTACCTTTTGGTGGAAAAATATAAATATAGAATAAATGATACATCCATATATTATATACAATATAATTTATCACACTCAAACATATTAAAATGTATACACAATAATCATTTATCTTAATCCTAAAAAAGGATCACACAAAATTAACTTATAATATAGTTTAAATAATAAAACTAACATAAATAAGTGTTTAACTATTAAGTGGAATCTAAATAAATTACTCAATTACATAGGCTAATTCAAATTATCCACAAATATTTAAGTTACACAAATGACAAATATAATGTGTGGAGATAATGAAGATTTTATTATAAGTGAGAAATAAATCTTTAAAACACAATTACTCTATATAAATACACGCAACAAATTCAGTGGTTATTATAAATAAATAACTAATTAATTATAATAAATAAAGTTGAAGTTATGGAGCAATTCATATCTCATTATTCTTATATAATTTTCTCATCTTAGCTTATTGACTTAGGGCACCACAATTCGCTAGCTCACTCCTTCACTCTTTAAGTGGGCAAATTTGGGATTTAGTTTTAAATTTTAAGTTGTCATTTTCAGAAATCTAGGGTTGATTTTAGACAAGACGTAAATCCCTAGGGTTGAAGACTTATTCCTAAAAGGATGCTTCAGAACCTAGTCTACAGGCGCTTCTGAAAATAAAGAGTACAACTTATGAAAATATATCCTCATAACATAAAGGCTAAGATTCTTGAGATCTTGGATGATCACATTGATCTTCAAACTGATTTTTAGCCAAAATAATTTATAATTAAAACACTTGGTTTAGGATTCATTAGTGCTTCGATAATGAAGTGAGGGGGTGTTTATGAGACTCAAATGAGATCATAACATTTTCTTAATGATTGTTATCTCAAAGAGATTAGGCATGTCTAAGACGAAAAAGTGGCTAATCAAATGATCCTATATAATGCCTATTATTGCGAGACCTTCGAAATCCTCAGTGATCATCAGTCATCATCTTTCAAACACAAATGCCCATAATGACATATGACACTCATCTTTTAGGTCTTGTTTTATGTATCATTCAATTACCAATTTATTTATAAAACAATGATATTATTTATTCATTAAATATCCCAATGTGTATGGTGTAAAAAAATTTTTTTTAAAACATATAGTGACTTTTATATTTAAGGTCCAAAGAAAGTTCAAAATTACAAAAGACTCAATAGACATAGTTTATATAATTAAAAGAGACCTGTGCTTTTAATAATTAGCATGACAGTTCTGCTAACTTAGATGACACGAGTCACATCTATTTGTCGGTGTTTTCTGAAACCTTAATCATTAAAGAGAAAATTTGAAATATAGGGGCTGTTTGATTGAAAACACGTGTAAAGAATGAAGGATTTTTACAATTATTTAGTTGAGTCAATTCTGACTTTCCTTTTTTTTTGGTTAAAAAATGTAAAAAGTATTATTTTACAAGTTATTAATTTAAAAGACTTTATTTCTTTTGAAATTATTAAATCAAATTCTAAATAAAAAAATATTAATATAAATATTACATTAACTCAAAAAATTTACGTTCAATTCAAATACCAAAAAAATTAAAATCTCTACATTTACTTTATTTTACACTCCAAATTTTTCTAACCAAACAGCCCATAGTAGAGATGCATTTGAAATTATCAAATTATTTCTTTGAAATGAAAGGCATTGGAACGGGTCCTAATGGGTTTGAGAAGCACATGGGAATATAGCTTCAAGTCACAGGAAGAGACCCACCCATTAGAGACTTCTCCATAATGGAAAGAATGGGGCTCATAGATTAAAAAAAATAAAGCTACAGTTAAAGAAAGTTAGGCTCAAAAGCATGTTAAGGGAGAGGGAAAAGATGACTCGTCTCTTTCAATTGATTAATAATACAACTTTGCTGTTCCCTCCCTTGTCTTTCCTATGAGAAGATATATTTTTTTATGCAAAATGTTCATTAAATCATCAGAAATATTTTAATAATTAACTCAGTTTAAAATGATGTATCAAAGATATTGATTTGGGGCATATTAAGCTAAGATTTTGAGTTAATTAGTCATTTGGTTGATAAAAATTAAGATAAGTTGTTATAAGTTGAGATAAGCTTAGATAAATAGTTGTTGCATTACTTGCTCAACCGATTAATAATTAGGGTTGAATTATGAGATTATTTGTAATAGAATATCTTAATCAAAGCATGGTCAGGATGGATTTCAAAATCATGCATACAATATTAATTATTTATCTATTATATTCAAATGTCATAAATATAAATTTTGAGTTGTTTGATAGATTACATTACAAATGCATGACATTATATTTTTGCCTAATTTGAAGATTAATTTAGTGTAAAACTCGATGATGATAGAATATACACTAATATGACAATGATGAAAATGACACGACAACTAGATAATTAATGACAACAATAATAATGATATGCAAATAAAAGGGGCTAGGGAATGAGAAAAACTTCACATTCTCAATATATGTGAAATTTGGCCAAAATTCTTCCAACCAAACACTTAAAAGCTCAAATCCTTTGCTTTTAATTTACATTACTTCTCAAATACTTCAAAATAAATATCCCCTTAATAAATATTATTTACACCTTAATTAATTAAGTTATTAATTATGAGTAATGAATGTATAATTAATAAACAACTAATTATCATAACTTAAAAACAAACTTAATTATGTAAAAATAATTAATTCTTAGATAAATGAGTATTTATGAGAAAAAAATTGATGTTTGATTGCTAATATGTTGAAATACTATATATTTAATGTTTTATACTTCATATGACATGTATATGTTTTTCAAGATGAAACTTAAATTATCCTTGTCATAAAAGTGGTGAGAGATGAACAAGAAATTTTATGGAACTAAAGTAATTTATAATGCCACTAAACATTTTTCTAGTAATCTTCTACAGAACTGCCTAAATTGATACCAAGTTAATAACCTCTAATAATTAATACTAATGGCCCAGTCTCAGCTCCGTGAACGTCAGGCTGGAATTGTAGAATATCCGCACCTCCTTGACAACGAAAAATTAATTAATTAAATGACACTATCTTTATTAATATCCTGCCTAAGTTAATACAATGCCCTTGGTCCTGAGAGTATCAATTTAGACAGGTTCTACTATACAATAAATATTTATTTTATTTAAGATTTGGAATTCAAAATAGCATAAGTAGAAGGATTATGCAATATGATAATGTTATTGTTCCTATTGCTAGATAAATGCTTGGGAAGTTTGAGAAATACTTGGTTGAAATGGATATTGTGTTAGGAGTGCCACAAGTATTAAATCTAAGATAAAAATTACTTTTTAGTCCCAAAATTATAGAACATGCTATTAGAGGTTAAACATATTATGATTAGTTGAAAGTTTATCAATCAAAGTCAATAATAGGGAAATGCAATCATTCTAATTTTAATGCTTTTAACTCAATTATTATTCAAATGATAAGATATCATGATAACATTAGATATCAAAATTAGAGTGTTTCAAAAGTACATTGAAATATGACTTGATAATTGATCAATAATAATTATCTTAATATTATTTTTTATCATGATAATCTTTTCGTCACATAATAATTTATGACATTTCCTATTGAGCTATTCATACCATTCCATTTAATTTGTTGCAACCAACTTGCAATAATTCTTCAACAAATTATTATGTCCAACTATTTTGTCTTACCTTCCAAAATCTTTAAATTTTATGTAGGAGATGCTAATTTTAAATAAAGTAACTATCTCTAACTTTCTTTTTTAATAAAGCTAATTTATGAAATGTCACTATGAGTGATGACTAGTTGAACCTTTCCTACTTTTCACCACAATGATCTTAATTTATAGCATGTCATTCCAAAATAATATCCTATTAAATATTTGTATACTTCTATAATCAAGTTAGGTAATGATGCCTTACTTTTCAAAACATCCTATCACTAAGAAATTTAATTTTAGATTCTTGTCATTCATTTTCAAATAAAATTTTAGATTGACTATCAACTTTTAATATTTCTAATTTGAGATTGAAGACGATGATGACAATTTTAGCCAGCGATTCAAAATTAAAAGATCAAAGATCATAATGAAAATTGCTTCGCCTTCACTCTAACGAATCCAAATCTCTTCTATATTCATCCCTGCCTCACCCTCTAACACTCTCCTTCTCACATTTGTGTGTTGTCTAGCTAACATTTAATCATTTTTCACTATAATAAATTTATGTTTTGCATATTATTCAATAGTAACATCCAAGTAAATACTTATGTGCTTCCCATTCACACATGAAACCAATAATCATAATTTAGCTAATGATTCAAACGTCAAATACCACAATAAGAGTTGCTTCTCTTACTTGTATAAATCTAACTCATTCGTTGTTTTATTAGATATAAAAATATGTTCCCTCCCTTATACCTCTAACAAATCATTGAAGTGAAATTGAGATTTTATAAGCTAAAAATGCAAAATTGTGTGCAACATATACTAGTGTTTAAAAGATAATGGAGAGGAAGTTTCTTCTTACTTCTTTTCTTTCATCATCTCAAAAAATAAAAAAAGGTGCCTTCTCTCCATGCCATTTGTTCTCAATCCCATCTATATAAAGTAAAATGTAAAATCAAGATGAATAATTTCCACTTGCATTTATTCTTGAACTTTTAGAGAGAAGAAAAAGCGGTTCAACCATAATCTACAAACTTACCAAAGGTGAATCATACTCGAATGATCACATTAAACCAAAAATAATTTAAATATCGGACTTCATCTAATCAAAGATACCATGTGGAAGCTAACCTAACCTAACATCTTATAACACTAACATCTAAAAACCATCTAACCAAACAACTGCTAAATCCAATGTCATGAATCAAAATCATAAATCAACACATAGCTTTAAGTTATTCTTAAGGCAAATATAATATGAAAATGGATGACTTGAAGAAGACAAAAACCTTTGTTCTTAGTCCTTCGAAGGAACACCAAGAAGCAGAAATCATAGGAAAATCAAAATGAATTGTTCCCTGCACATCTGAAAACAAGTAAACAACTGCTCAATCCATAGACTAAACTCACCCAATGTGCATACACTAAAAAGTGCAAGGAACAAAATCTAAGAATTATGGTTCAACTAGCTCGAACTATTATATGTATATTTCTTGACAAGATCATTAATATCATTTTATCATGAATTGCTAAAATGAAGAACCAAAGTAGTGAGTACAAGCTACCTTAATAAAATTTAATATCAAAAATCTATATTAAATTTATCCTTGATAAATTAAACATAATACACATACAAGTAAATAAACATTATTTTAACACATCAATATTTTTGTTCTACATTTAGTGCTTAAAAAAAAAGCTAATAAATTGAGTGAGGACACGTGTCAATATCCATTCAACATGTACCTATTTTATCAAGCCATCTAGCCAGTCTTATAATTGAAAAATTGTCTCAAATTAAAAACATCTGCACGTTCTCCTCACCATCATTGCCTGGTTAAAAAACAAAACATACTTAGCCTCCACTGGCCTACGTGCACTCTTACATGAGGTCTTAACTAACAAATCTAATTTAGGTAATTCAATGTCCTGGTACAGGACCATCATACAAATTTAAATTTACATAAACTAAACGAATCGAAAATTTACAACAGCCGCCATGACTAGCCGTTGAAGTGGTTGAACTTACAGTTAATGATCCAATGGATTATGGTGATTGTCTTCATTGTTCTCCGAGCGAGACTCGAGCCAGCTCGAACATTGTGGTTTTAATGGCAGAATGGTGACGAAGAGAGACGCTCACAGGTTCTCAGGAGTTGCTGCTTGAAGTATCTGACGTGGCTACTTTCCTTAGCAACCTCTGCTTTCTGATGCTTTCATGGCAGGGGACAAAGAACTTGTGCATCAAAGCTTCCTCGGCGGACAATCTGCGACGTGGATTGACGATGAGACACTTGTCAATTAGATCAAAAAGTGATTCAGGTATGAGCTCAAGGAATTCGGGTCTCCGAGTGTTCTTGGCGCACCAATCGCTCAGTTCCATTGATTTCAGATATCGAACCTCCAACAGATCCTGCAAGTAATCAAACTCATTGAACTCAAACTATGTCGAACTTCCTGATTATGGATGTAATAACTAATAAAATAGTGCTATTATACTCAAATTCAAGCTAATGGGATGTGATTTCGGGAGAATTCTCACAGTACCTCAGTAGTTGATAGGTGAGAGTTCAAATTACATTCACAAGTGCATACAATCTGGCATTGGGATGGGTCAAATAGTTTGATTCGAACAGAAAAAAAAAAAAAAAAAAAATTCTGCATAACAAAAGCTCAGCTTAGAAATCCATGATACCACAGGAATAGAAGACTCGCAGTTGTGTAGCTTGGCAACTTCCCATAAATCCTCACTGCCCCTCAGCTTTGCAATTTCCTTAATGTTTCTGCATAACAAAAGCAATATAATTATATAAATAGCAGATTGTTGTACGGATAATGAACTCAACAGAAGATAAGAACTCACTGTTCAGGATCACCACCAAATGGAGCTCTTCCAATCATGAGATACAGCATAGTGACCCCAGCAGACCATATGTCAATCTTGCAACCTTGGTGAAAAGACTTGAATAATACCTGTATCAGCTTAAACATCATTCATCTGTAGGTACTAAGCTTCAGAAAATGAGAAGTAGTGACGGTGAAAGTAACGACAAACCTCTGGAGCTCGAAAGCCTTTGGTTCCAGCACAAGGACCTTCTCTCTTGACCTTCCCACTAGCTGGAAATGGCAAAGGTCAGTCAAGCCAGTACTAAAGCAGCAGGGAAACAATAATATAAAAAAATCTGAACGTTACAACAAAAGAATCATTGAAGGTGCAATTCACCTTTGTTTTTTAACAAGCCTGCACCAGCGACGGCATTACCACCAGAATGCAACGGCATGGGAGTAAGTATTAGAAGCCTTGTATCAGATTTTGCCATAGGAGCAATTCTTTTCCTCTGGGAAGAAGGAACATTTAAAACAGACTTCAAATTTTGAGGACTGTGCATGGCCTTATGTACAAAATTGATAAGCTCTTTCCTTCCTTTGCAAGGAATAGGCTGCTTCAACCAATCCACAGGAGTCTTGGTGCTAGTCTGATCCTTTGTGGAGGTCACACCTGAGCCATCAGCTGTTTGGCTTCCATGCTTGCTTCTGTAAAAAGGAAAATCACCTTCGTGAGCTCTTTTTCTTTGAGCTCTTGGATGTTAAAACTTTATTGGATTCATCAGCTGTTTCTTTCTTAGCATTCTCCAATATACCACGGTCAATAAGTTTCCTAGAATGGATAATTGATGTTAACTTTGATTCTGGAAGAGAATTTGGATTTACACTAGCACTTGGCATCTTCCGTTTGTCTGTTCAGATAGGAAAGAGGACTTCATCTCTTAGTAAATGACACCAACCATTAGACATCGCGTCTAGAAAACTATGTACTGAGGAGCTTCCAATCATTTTATATGGAGAAGAAAAGTATATATCATTGAATAATTGAAACGTATATTCACTCTAAGGGATACAGATAACGGATGGAATAATACAAAATAGTTAACCGTCAATTGATGCAATTAATGAACATATTTGGATGTATATTTGCAATGTTGTATCAACTCTTCTTCGCATTATTTTTATCTCTGCCTAGCCTAAACCATATAAACATTTTGAGATACGCATCCTCCTATAATCCGCAATAACAATACGTTCATTCACCAGATCAAACAATTTAGTAATTCCACTTAATAGGCCCCATTCGCTTGAAACCTAATTGAACAACAAATATAAGTTGATACCACATTGCAAGATAATCCAAAGAAAAAATATCACAACGTTGAGAAGAATTTGCATTGACATGGTTATCCTTAAAAATAGGAAGATATGACCAAAACCACCGAGCAGCAAACAAGAAACGCTGTTGAGACTATAGAAGAAATGGGGGCGGAACCCATGCTGAAGATTTTTCTAAGCTTTAATCTCTTTCTTTCTTCATGAAATGTCACTCAGTGTAACTTCTCCTAAAATTCAACCCTCGCATGAGAGGACAGTCAATGTGAATTAGAATTGGTACAAAAGAAACAAGAGATAATGAGCCAGATATGAGGGGAAGTCCTAAAATGTATTCAGGCATTGGTAATTGCACGTAGGTTTAACGCCTTGTTTTGGAAAAAAAATCAACCGACTAATGCTAGTTAGATGGAGTCGACATTAGTCAGTTCGCTATGATATAGGAGATGACGACCGAAGGGGAGAGTGGAATTGAGACAGAGACGAGGGTCGAATGAGACGAAGCCAAATTGAGAAAAAGATCGGCTGAGAAATTTAGAGATTGGTGATGAAATGGCTGAACCAAACCAATCCGGTCTAAGAAGGCCAGCCATTACGAATGTTGATCACCCGACCTCCTTCCTTAATTGCCATAACCGACGTTAATGGCATGGAATATTTTTACTTTTCAGTTGGATAATTATATGAACTCTATTGATAAAGTGAAATATAATTTGCTTCTCTTGTTATTAGTTTATCATTGCTTTTATTGTTTGTGAATTTTTCTTATGAGTACAAAATAAATTTTAGCTAATTTTATCATGTCTCATATAGCCAAGGAGCACTGGCTTCCGGACCCAGGTTGTGACAGGTGAGAAGTGAGATAGATGCTCAAAGTCATGGACAGTGAGCAAGCAAAATGCCAACATACTAGTCGGAGGCCAGTACCCTTGCAAGCGAGATAGAAGTGAATGCAAGGCTCAGGAAGTCGAAGAAAGGAGGAAGTTTTGTATGTCAAATCAAACCCTAGCTCCTGTGAGTTATCAGCAATGAGTTCAATAATAACGAACGAAGTTTTACTTGCTTTTTGATATTTTTTCTTCTTTATATTAAAAAAATATTGGTAGGTGGGCATTTTTTTACAAAATTCAAAATTCTGAATTTTTGTTTACATCTTTAAGAGGAAAACATAAGTTATAAGATTGATACTAAGTTTTATATATTTTGCTTGCAAAACAAAAACAACAATAACAACAAGCCTTTATCCCACTAAGTGAGGTCGGATACATGAATCTTTCGTCTCTATTGTGTCCTATTATGTATCAAATTCTCATTTAATTCAAATATATTAAGATCATTTTTTATACATCTTAACCAAATCTTTTTAGGTCTACCTTTCTTAACATAAGACAAATCATGCATCTACTCTCCTAACTGGATCATCGGATGACCACGATATGGCCAAACCATCTTTCTTCTAATCTATTTTACTACTTTTCAAACATACTTATTTCGCATATTATCTCTAAGCCACTCATCCACCCGAGCATCCTTATCTCTGTAACACTTAACTTAGTTTTATGCTTCTCTTTTATTGGCCAACATTTTGGATCATAAGTCATTGCAAGTCTTACCACCATCTTATAAAATTTTCCCTTAAGTTTAAATAAAACTTTTCTATCACATAATAGGCGGATATCATTCCTTCACTTCAACCATCCAACTTGAATTCTACTAATAACATCTCCATCTATTTCACCATCATTTTGAACAATAGAGCTAAGTATTTAAATCACTCACTCTTATTAATGTCTTGTTCACCACACAACACTACTACTAAAACTTCTACAACTAATTATACTTCATATATGTTTTAGATCTACTTAAAACTGACTAATGTTCACCTCCATAATTCAAGTTTCTCTTGGACTCTCTCAGTTTTATCAATAAGAATGTCATAAGCAAAAGCATACACCAAGGAACATCTTGTAAATGCCTAGTAAGAACATCCATAACTAAAACAAAAAGATAAGGACTTAATCTTTGATGTAATCTAGCGAAATAGGAAAATATTTTGTCAATCCGCTTGTGTTTGGACACAAGTAAATATAATATACATATTAATGACTAATATAACCAATATTAACTTTTTCTATTCTAGAACTCTCCAAAAACATCTCTTAAAACTTTATCATAAGCTTTCTTTAAATCAATAAATATGTAGATCCTCCTTACTTTCTATACTCTCCATCAAACCTCTTAACAAATGTATAACATTCATAGTAGATCTACGGCATGAAACCAAATTGATTATGAGAAACTTTTGTATCATCATAAATGCTCACTCTCTCCCATCATTTTAATGTATGCCACACTTAATTCCTCATAATTTACACTCTGCATCACCTTTATTTTAAATATAGAACAAACAAACTCTTTCTCCACTTCTCTTTTTAATCTTTAAAATAATATTAAAAGATTTGTATAAGAAATTCTGATCTCATAAACATTTGCTATTGAAATATCATCGGTCATTGTTTTCCACATTTCATTTTCTTTAAACCTTCTAAATTCAAAATTTACTAATACGACGATAAAAATAAAATTCTCTATTTTTGTTTAGAGTATTAAAGTTGTTAAAATCAATCACACTTTCAAATCCTTCATTGAAAAGTTTATCAAAATACCTCTTCCACCTATTTTCAATATCCTTTTCTAAAAAAACACTTTAATATTTTTGTCCTTAATACACCTCACTTGAATTAGATCTTTACTTCTCTTATCTCTTTGGTTGGCTAATTCATACATACATCTTTCACCTTTTTTGATATCTAATTTATTATGCATCACTAAAAGCTAAATTTTTTGCATCATATATTGCTTTCCTAAAATCTCTACAAACCACTTTATATTTTTTCCGATTCTCCGAATTTTTACAGCTAAATCAAGTTTTATAACAATACTTTTTATTTCTTATCTTTTCTTGCACACCCTGACTCCATCACTAACTATTTTTATTAAAAGATAATTATAATAATAATTTATTAAATATTAATTATATGATATTTGATAAAAGATTAATTATAGAAGGATTCTTATTGAATCACGGCCATTCGAGAAATCCTCGCATGATGTTTGTTTAATGAATGCGCTTAATCTACCCATTATAACAGAGAATTATTTGTCTTATCAAATATTTCCCATGATTCACAACTCAAAAGACAAAGTCATCAGAGAGCATACGAGCTACAGTCATGACCGTGATATAGTAGAGTTATTTGGCGACAACCAACCAATCAGAGGACTTTGGTCGTAATTGCATCATGTAAAGTCTACTGGCCAAGCCACGCACAGTCAGAGGACACGGATCACGTTCTTGCTAATATGAGATACTTTGAGAGTAAACATAATTGTATACTTGATTTGACTTTGGCTCCTTTGTGAGCTAGAATTTTCTTAATTTATCACCTACAACAAATAATTGTGAAAAGTGGATTGAGTTTTAGCTTTAAGTTCTTTAAAGATTGAATTTTACTAAAATTTATCGTTGATATTTTATTTAAATTGATATTCGATCTAAGTTAATTTACTTTGAAATTATAATCATATTTTGATAAATATCCCTTCGGTTAAGATTTTCATTTAACACAGCCATCATTGGGCTGGTTTATTATTTCGCAATTTCAAATCATGTCGACTCTATTAATTTAATAATAGAGGATCATATCTACTATAATATGACAGAATTAGCTTCTCAAATGTCTTATTAAGTTGAAGATATTATAATAACATAATTAAAATTTTAGGTTTTATTAACCTGGATCCAATCCTAAAACTCAACCCACGCAACATCATCAAACACTAAGTTTAAGCATTCAATATAATATCGGGGCCCATGAGAGTGTATTTGATTCAACATTAATTTAAATTTAAAGAATTTATATAATATTGTTTGTTTTGATTAAATTCCATTATAAGTATAAATTTTTAGATAAAATTATCGGCATTTAGACAACCTCCATGTTTTTTACAACAGTCGGTTCCCACCATGCCAAAAAAGACATGTATGAGTGGTGTGAATAGCACAACTGAATGCGTCATCCCACAATATCAAGAAAGACATATATAAGTCTCTAAAGTACTTGTATGAAGCACAGATTTTTCCGCCATGTCAAGAAAAGTGTGTACGGATACTTACATACTTGTAATGTCAGTTTAAAACATCAATTTTAATTTTTTTAGTTGATTTTTTATTAATTTGTTTATGCCTATTGTCAATGAAAAAGTTTGGTAGCATTTCGGCAACATCCCGACATCATTCCGCAAATAGAGTTACTTCGGGTATACTGGGCCTACCCACCAAGCCAAGAAAGATGTGTATGGGTGGTATAAATTATAGCTTGAATGCATCTTCCCACTATACAAAGAAAGACATATGAGACTCTAAAGCATCGAACAAACAATTTCCCATCAAAGAAAGACGCAGACGCTTATAAATAATAATTTTATATTGCATAATTTATTATCAAGCGTATGTAAGCCAACCTATCGGTGTGAAGTTTGTGATTTAACATCCGATATTGTCCTCGTATAGGCTACTTGGGATATCTTAAGCGCACCGCTTAAAAGGCGTATGTGTGGTATAAACCACTGAATGCACCTTCACACCGCCAAAGTCGTGTATGAAGCTTTAAGATACATGCTGAAATAAATTTTCCCATCATGCCAAAAAAGACATGTACAGATACTTATACACATGCAAGTCTAATTTCTGTCAGCGCCAAGAAAGGCTGTACAAATCTTATCTTAACGAAATCTGATTCTTTCTTCAAGAAAGGCGATATCTGATGGTATATAATCAACCAGCTTGGGTGTGCAGAGGCTCCTGAAGAGTCGCGACATGAACAATAATTTCTTCTGTGCACCCGTATAAGTCTTGACGGATGTTTTAGTGGGCACTTATACAGAGGCAGAGAGAGAGAGAGAGAGAAAGAGAGATCGTGAAAATGAAGACAAGAGATTTTGAGAGGAGTCGGTGAGGGTTTGGAGAAAAATGAAAAAATATATTTAAAGTCTTAAAAGTATTTATAAAATTTATTTTTATTATTTTATTTACCTAATTTGAATTTTAGTGTCGACATCATCACGTAGATGATATATATGTTGATTTCGTTACTCGATATTCGAACGGTCGTTTGTCGGAGGTCATTTGGTTCAAGCCAATGTCAAATCAGGATTAATTTTAATTCAAATTTGAGCATCGTTGCTTCCGCTTGCTCGATATTTGCGCAAATAATTTTATTTAATAGGTTTCAGCGTTTCGACACTAACAATGCAATCAATTTGACGAACGAATGTAGTTTGGTCATCATGACAACTTCAGGCTTGGTATATCGCGATATCGACCTCCTCTTGATCGATCGGCGTTATGCAAGATGCATATTCGATCAATTTCGGCGTTTTGAGCAATGGCGATCGTTGGGCGTCGTTGATTTTCAATTCCAATTTGCATGTTGTTGTATCGATTTCGATATTCGCGCTGGTCATTGAGCAATCTCATTTGATAAATTTTGATATGCTAAGATTAATTTCGCGAGCGAGGGTCGTTTGGGTATCATCGCTTCACGGTCTGGAAGACTTGATGACCCCTTCTTTGATCGTTAAGGTCGAATTATACAAAATATCTATTTTAATCAATTTCGACATTCTAAACTCGATGACGAAATCCGTTCGTCGATCGGAGGTCTTTTCGACTAATTTTCGATATCATCGAAGGCATTTCAACTCTGATTTGCACGCTGAAGCTCGTTAAACTCACCTTGTGAGCTCGACTTGACTTATGACGGATATATGAATGTCAACATGAAAGTAATTGAATTTTAAAACATAATTGTATTGTTTAACTGTCTGTTCCCATCTTGGTGATTTCAAGCCTAACGGAGTCTTGTGACATAATTAGCATAACATTTGACTAACTAGATAATTTTATTGCAAAAAAATTGCACAAGTCAACAACTTAGGGAAAAAAAAGCGGCGGACTAGATAATATTCCAATAAAAGTGTGAAAATATTTAGGAGATCGAATTTCTTGGCTTACAAATCTTTTTAATATCATTTTAAAGACTAAAAAGATATCAGATGAGTGGAGAAAGAGTTTGTTGGTTCCTATTTAAGAATAAAAGGTGTGCAAATTATAGAAGAATTAAGTTAATGTGACATACATTAAAATTATGGGAGAGAGTAATTGAGCATAGATTACAATGTGATCTGAGTTTCTCACAATTCAATTTGGTTTCTATGGATGCTATACATTTGTTAAGGGTTTGATGGAAGCATAGAGAAAGTAAGGAGGATCTACATATGATATTTAGAAAGCTGATAAAAGAGATGTTCTTTGGAAAGTTCTAGAACAAAAGCAGTTAATATTGGTTATATTCAAGTGATTAAGGATATGTATACTAGGCTGTTACTTGTGTTCAAACACAAGGAGGATTGACAAAATATTTTCCTATTTAGGTTGGATTATATCAAGGATCGACTTTAAGCCCTTATCTTTTTTACTTTAGTTATGGATGTTCTTCTAGGCATTTACAAGAAGATGTACCTTGGTATATGCTTTGATGACATTCTTCTTATTGAAAAGAGAGAGGAGTCCAACAAAACTTGAATTATGGAGGTCAACTCTCAGAGTCTAAAGGTTTTCGTTTAAGTAGATCTAAAAGCGAATATATAGAGTGTAATTTTAGTTGTAGAAGTTTTAGTGGTAGTGTTGTGACATTAGGTGAACAAGTCATTAATAAGAGTGGCGTTTCAAATATTTAGGCTCTATTGTTCAAAATGATGTTGAAATAGATGGAGATGTTATTAGTAAAATTCAAGTTGGATAGTTGAAGTGGAGGAATGCATCGGCTTTATTATAGATAGAAAAGTTCCACTTAAACTTAAGGAAAATTTTATAAGATGGTGGTAAGACCTGCAATAACTTATGGTGCGAGAATGTTGGCCAATAAAGAAGCATAAGACTAAGTTAAGTGTTAGATGAGAATACTTAGATGGATGAGTGGCTTTACTCTTAGAGATAGAATGCAAAATGAGTATATTCGGAAAAAGAGTAGCTCAATGGTAGATAAGATTAGGGAGAGAGTCTTAGATGGTTTGACCACATAAAGCGTCGACCATCCGATTAGGAGAATAGATGCATTAAATTTGCCTTATATGATAAGAAAGGTAGAGGTAGATCTAAAAGACTTGGTTAAGATGTATAAAAAATGATCTTAGTATACTTGATTTAAATGAGAATTTGACACATAATAGGACACAATGGAGGCGATGGATTCATGTAGCCACCTAGTGGGATTAAGGCTTATTGTTGTTGTTGTTGTTGTTGTTGTTGTTGTGTAAAAGGAGAGATGCAAAACTTACTGCTTCTGCAAAACTTCTGATGCAGGTCCTGCACAGCAGAAAAAAAATGACCAAATTAATTTATCACTAACGATTACAATCAGGCAAATGAAGACACAGGAAGAGATGCAGGGTGAATAGAACTCACACTAGCTAAATTGAAGTCAATGAGGTAACCCTTGTTGACTTTGCGGGAAAAGAGGAAATTTCCTGGTTTGACGTCACGGTGCACAACACCCTGCAAGGGGAGGAAAATAAGCATATATCGAAATTGTGATGCCAAAGGCGCAAAGCTTTATAACATGTGGCTGACCTGCTTATGCAAACTTGCAAGTGCTTTGAACATACAAAAACCATACCACTGGAGCTCAAACATGCCAATTTCTTTCTTCAAAATCTGAGATAAAAGAGTAATATTAGTATTTTTAATGTTGTGATGCATCATGATAACCTTGTAAACAAATGAATTATACCTCCGGTCTGTCGTGCTCAACATGTTCTAGAACGAAGCACTCTGAATCTCCATTCTTAAAAGAGCACTCATACTTAATCACAAAGTTGCGTCCTCTACATTTTAAAAGAAAAAAAACTGACTTGTCAAGTGCAGATGGACGTCATTAAAATTTCAAACTGGCGTCATTTATCAATTACCCAAATCGTTCCAACATATTCAGCTCATTATAGACATGGTGTGAATGAGCATTTGCATGAGGGCCTACAAGGGAAACCAAATCATATCATAACGAAATTTTGAGTTTTAACTCATTTAAAAGACTGCATATTCCTACAAAACATATGCTAAGCACAAAACAACCAAGAAAAAGATACAATGCAGAACATAATTATTATAAAGATTAGGAAAATGCCACTAAATTGTTGAAACTTAACAATGGTAACTAGAACCATTATAATCATACTATTAAAAGATAGTATGCATCGGACCAAAAAAGTAGCATTGACCACAAAAAAATACGTCTGATAAACAAGAAATTTGCATGACTACAAATCTTTCATCAAACCCTTCAGTGTGTTATTTCTATATTGTCACCATAAATCTCAAGATGCACCTCATAGGACATTTCCTATACGGTCAATAAAATGAGTTTTTTTACACCTAAGTTTCCTATTTCATCACAAAATTTAAATAGATGTTCAAAATTTCAACCAGGTTCCATGAGATGCACATACATCATATTCCAGTCTAAATTCACTAATAAAGCATATCAAGGGAAAAAAAGGCTATGTAACTTTCTTAACTTTACATAGGATGGACATCAGTTAGTCCCTTTGTTCTCAGATAACAGTGGCAAATATCATTATTTTCATCTTCAACATCATTATTAGTCTTATCACTACAACTTGGTGTTGGCTTTATCCTCACTCTTCATCAGAGATGAGTGCAAAATAGTAGTCCTATACAGCCAGCATATGCTGTACAAGTTACCCTGATCAGGAAATCATTAGTGCTACCTTGAGGTAATTAATTCTTTTTGAAGAAAGTATTCCATTGTCAACACCAACTTCTACAAATAACAACCTATATTTTAGACGCATAAAGCATCTTGTGCTTCTAATTTAACAATTGGTCAGTTTTCCACATATGGACAAAATCTCCAATAAAATTGTTCCACCTTAATCTAAAACACAAGAAATGTCAGGTCTACCAGGTCATAAATAGAAATGCAAAAAATGTTTAATAAAATTGGCTACGTGCAATCACTAAATCTAAATAGCTTTTTACCAAAGCATGATATTTAATTGAGATCAACATGATTTTTTATTTAAATAATAAGAACAGAGAAAAGCATAGAACCTTTGATAGTAAATATTATGCAAGCGCAGTTCTTCATATTATGGAATTTCCATGACTATTTGTAACAATGATCCAAAGTCCTGATCTAGCATTTAAATTCCCTATTGCCAAACATGTTTGCAAGAACGAAGGTTTTTACCTTGAAGGGAATGAAGTCTACATAAATGTAACAATGGTATTCCGTCCAATGTAACCAACAACGGTTTTTCAATGGTGAAATGTTTAGATGTCAGAAACAATTGAGTTGTCAGTCCTAAACTTCCATTTTCTAGTGTCCACTGATTTTTCAAGATTATCAGTTCTGCTATAAAAAAAGTGTTAATGAATGAATCATGATGTGCCAAATTACAGAATCAAAGCATGTGCAAGAGCAACCACAGAGTCAAATGTAATAAGAAAATAAAAACACTTTAAATTCGCAAACTTGACAAATGCCAATAAAACACAGTGGGATGATGCTAGCATGTCATATCATGTTTACATGGAAAGTACGTCAACAATCATTGAAAAAGCGGAATTGACTGCCTACATACATTTAACTGCAAATATTTTCCCATCTTCTTTTCTTTGAGCCTTGTAGACATAGCCACCTGAAGTTATACTTATCAGATAAGGACAAAAAAAAACCAGATATATAGCAATGAATTACTTCATTATATTATGTCCTATGTCCTTGGTATATATACCTGAACCCTCTTCTTCTTCCTGTATGATAAATGATTCAAAATTGGCATCAACTTCTGATCTGAAGAGTTCTGCAGAATTGTGCCATAAACTTTAGAACATAAGCATGAGCTAAATGTTTATCCTTGTAAGAACATAAACGTTATTCAAAACCAAGGACAGTGCAAAATTCAAACATAGAATAAAGTTTCAAGATTAAAACAACTATCCAAGTGAACTCTAAGTTCAAAGAAGTACCTTAGTAGCCTTAGTAGCATCCACCCTATTTTTTTTAGAAGGTGAGTTCACATCGTAAACATTTTTTATTTTCTGCTTGGCAGTTAAACCAACATCAAAATTTCTGTCCTGCTGTTTTGTAGAAGAGATGCTACTGCTTGTGATGTTTGGCCTGATTACATTTTGCTGCCCAACTGAAGCAATATGATCTTTTAAGCTAGGTTTGCTAAAAATTCTCTGTTTGTCTTCTGCTACATCAGCAGGTTCATCCATCAAGGTGGTAAAAAAAATTCTATTTTATAAATTATCAAATATAGTAAAAATTATAAATTTAGGACTTAGAAGTATCAAATTGTAGTTAATACCTATTGCAGCAGAATTCTTGTCGACATCACAAAATTCAAATGTCAACATCGACATTTCCTTCCTTTGAAAATATGTTGATCTGGAATCAACTGGTGTTTCATTTGCCTCTAACTGACCAGTAATTGATTTATGATCCTTGCAATGAAACTTTCTCTCATAATTATCTTCAATAACTAGTTGGTTAGTGCATCCCAATGGAGATGAGGCACTTCGAGCATTATGATCAAGCTGATGCAATGCAGCCTGATCCAGCACTCGATCCATCAGCAATGTCTCAAAATCAAGTTCTGTTGCATTTAGAGTTTCAGGACCAGGCAATTCAGGAATGAAACCCAAAGAGAAAGAGTGCTACAATCTTCTCCAAGAGTCTGATTCACTGGCAAAGACTGATCCAAAATAGGCCTTAAGTCAGGATCCACTGCCGTCAACCTTTGAAAAGCTTGTTCTTTGATAATATTAGCATCAAGTCCAACATCAAGAGAATTATGTTCGTATGACAAATCAACAAATTTCTTATGAGGAAACACAGAATTTGCAATGTAAGGATCACTTGCCCTGGTGCCTTCTTCTTTGGTGTAACTGATATTTCTTGATTCAAAACAACTCCAACTGCAGAGGGACAGAGACAATTTGTATGTTTGGTCTAATCAGCGCAACAATCAAATGAATTCATGCCAGCTGAAAGCTGACCATTGCCTGAAGGACTCGCAACATCAGAATTTTCCTGCATGGGCTTGTAAAAAAAAAGTTAATGTGAAGCAATGAGCAATAGGCACATCTAAAATATATGCTTCAAGGGTGCAATGGAGATTATCAAGAATTAAAGTATGACCAAAACTCTTATTGTGAAGGGAAAAAAATCAAGTATTAAGCACCCATAGGGTTTTATGACAACATGAAAACTATCAAGCATAGTGTAAATAATCTTATCTTCCAAACAAGTACACTTAAAGTAATTAAATATTTCATAGATTTTTTTGGAAGTACGTATTATACAACACAGCCACACAAAAAATAAAATAACTCGCCATAACCCAGCAAGGCTTGTAGCATAAGTGATTTAGCAGGAATAGGTAGCAACCGAGCTTAAATGCAACAATAATATATGATGCCTGACAATGAAGCATTTGCGATGGAAAACAACCTATAAGATTTATCAACCACTAGTATAAAAAAGTATACACAAGATGTATCAATAAATCAGTTCGGTCATTACTCCTGTGGGAAAGATCACGGTCTTGACTGGAGAAAAAAAAGGAAGAGAATATTACCTTCCAGAATTTCACTTATATGGGACAAAAGTTTTGGGAGCCCTTCAATTTTCATAGGTTCCCCCTCACCTACAGTGATAACAGAAACAAGGGAAAATCATTAAGGGATGCATCAGCCTAGAATTGACATCTAGTTTAAACAATTACAGGAAGATAAACTGATTTGTCAGATCTAATTGAAACTATATGGATTTAAATTTCACTGATACATATAAAAACATTGGATTTGCTATCTTATTAAATATATCTGATGACTGAATTAACAGTTGGGTTGAATTTAAAACTAAAAGAAAACGAAACCAATACAAAGTAGCATCATGATTCAGTAAATCGATTTAGGCAAAACTTAGCAGTGTATTATTAAATTAAACTCTACCTGGCCGTTCCATATGCCCGCACATACCTCTCTCATGAGTAAGCAACGTCCTCTTTTTCGAGCTTTTGAGTAATACATCAGCGTTGCCCAAACTCGAAGCCTTCCTCTTCCTCACATATGTCAATGAAACATTCCAGCTGACCTTCCTCAGTGCCGATACCCTAAACGCGTCCCTGGGCACATACCAGGAAACACCTCTCGTAAACTCCTCACAAGCCGCAATCGCCACATCGAAGGAGCTAGTAAAGAGGTCAACGTCAAAGGGGATCCCAGGATCCGGCAAAGGATCTCCACGAGATTTGGCGCTAGAGCCGATCTGAAGGTAAGCTTTGCCAGTCGGGCTGGGCAGCCCTGCCTGATCAGGACAGAGAGGAGGTGCCACGCCGTTTCGATTTCCATATAATTCAGAGGGACGATGTCCGATGTGGTGTCTGAGGCCGCCATGCATGAAGATGGTATTGATGTAGAACTAGGGTTTCAGATCTCGAGCTAAAGAATTGATTGTCGCCCTAGGGTTTAGGTTTTCTATCCATGGCGATGGTGATGGGAGAGGATTAGAAGAGTACTCTGAGAGAGAGAGAGAGTAAGTAAGAAGGGGGTTATGATTTACTGAGGGTGAGTGTTCGGAAGGCAGTCATTCACAATCACAGCCGTGATGGAAAAGGCGGGAAATCGCCGAATTTGGCTCAGAGTGGTAATTCGAGTATCGGCACGTGCCAATGTCCCGCGCTACTATTTAAGTTCGAAAAAAATGGCGGCCCTTATGATCTAGAAATCATTATTTAAATGATAGATAGTTTACTGTTTTAGAGTAAAAAAATTATTAATTATTTTTTCATTTTCCATAGTTTAGAGATCTTGGAGTTTCAATGATTATAATCAAATTTAAAACGATTGATTCGAATCAATTTTAACATCGTACGCGCTAAGTCAGTTAATGTTTTAAAATAAAAAATAAATTTTAGATAATACATATAAATAGAGAAGAGTACGATAATAATGCCAATTTTTTCCATAATTTTGTAATTATTAAATTAAAGTTTAGACTGCTAAAATATTAGAAAAAAATGTCTATTTAGATGTTTCACATAAATATATATAGAAAATAGGGGTTGATAATATGTTTTTAACATTAACCCATAAGTGAATTTTTTTTATGTGAAAAATTTGCATGCACATCACATAATTCTTATGCATATATATATATATATATATATATATATATATATATATATACTAGATTATTTGGATATCTGAAAAAAGAATGCAATATAAAAGAAATATAGTGTAAAGTGATTATAATGTATTTGGATTATTTTAATATTATTTGGTTGAGAACTTTACAAATGCATGAGTTTGATTTTTTTGATAATATATGTAAATAATGGGGTTTTGAGTCAGCGTCGTGACACTTTTTTATCTTGGTATTTGGAATTGTCAAATTTGAAATTTCACAAAAATGATCCTTTCAATGTATTATAAATGTTTTACTTTGGCAATTTACCTTGCACCATGCCAAACACAAAAAAAGTTAAAATATATTGAATTTACTTCACTTTATCTTCAAAACAAAAAGCCCATAAATGCATTTTGAGTGTAAAGTAAATCAAATGCAAACAATACATGTAATTGTACTTTTACTGTTTGGAGAATTGTAAAGTAAATGTATTTAACGATGTATATCGCAGCCCTAAATTTATCGTGTATTCCTTTTCGATTAGGGAAAGAAATCACGACATCTCTCTCCCTGTGTTCCTCGGCATCTTCGATGACTCCCCCCTGACACATTTTTTCTTTCAGTCCAGACGCAATTTTCCTTCGGCATTCTCGTTGTTTTCTCATCAACGTCCAACAAGCACGGTCTACATCGTCCGCCAACCTCACTCGTGCCTCTTTCTTGTTCGCACCGATGCTCGTTCGCACTTAACTTTGTCCGTGCCACAATGGTTGGAGGTAAGCTTCATATCGCAATGTTTTTATTTTTTATTTTAGGGAGGGCTTCAAAGTGTTTGGCTTTTGGAAATAAAAGATAGTTATAGTTGGTGGATGTGCTTCTCAATTAGGAATCTTGATTTGTGATAAAAAAAGGGTATTTTTTATAGATACTTCAAGAAAGACAAATGTAAAGCTATCAGTTGGTGGATGTGCTTCTAGCAAATTGTGTGTGTGTTTTTTTTTTTTGGTATAAGACGATAGTAAGAAATAATCTTATATTTTTTTTTGCTCAAGGCAGTTCAAAAAAGTACTCAAAAGAATATGACAGCATATAATATTAACTCTTACCTCCCACAATCAAAATCCAGAATTTTTTTATCTTTAAAATAATATGTATACATGTTATATATGTGTATGTATCTATATGTATGTGTGTGTGTGCGTTGGTGTATATATATATATATATATATATATATATATATATATATATTATCTAGATTTAGCACAATTCAAGTTCATTTTAAGTCATGAATGGTACATTTGTTGTCTCCTGCTCTTCATTACCAGTTTAATTCAATAAGAAATTATTCTCATGTTTGAGTGAATTTGAATTTTGAAGCCAATTTCACAGGCCTAATTTTTATGGATTGATGTCTTATAGAGATGATGAGCTATTCTCCTAGAAGATATGTAGAAATATATCATATAGCATAAGAAAAACAATTGCTATATGAAATGTATACACGCTAAGCCATAGGGTAAAATACACATACATTACTTATATGTTTCATGATTGAAAATGATTTTGATCAATAGTACTTTTATCCTAAAATAAATTTTTGATTATGAGTTATTTTGATCACTATTCCACAAGTGATACCACAATTGATAATTTAACACAACATTGCTATTGAAAAAATATTTTCTTCCTAATAAGTATATGTCAATTTTCTACCTTTATTTAATTATTGCTCGTACTTCAAAGATGACAGAGCAATTGCACCTGAATGCATATCTACCAGTCAATTTGAATGACGACTGCGAAGACACAAATATTATTCAAATGTCAATATCATTCATCCATTAATGCTGTGATTGTTGCATCTATGAATGTTATGCTTATTTTATTATATAAGATGGGTAAAAAAAGACAACGATGTGATCTTGAACGGAATATACAACGTCAAAAATATCTTCTTAGGCTTTACCATGGTTTCGATTCTGACTATAGCAGTATGGTTCGAATGAGAAAACACCTGTTGACCTTCATATTTGTGTCATAAGTCGATTCAAACCTACAAATTGAATTCGACGGACTTCAGAAGTGGTAGTGCGCAAAATAGGGCTCAAAATGCACTGGACGTCACCAAAAATTATCGAAACGACCTCCAATCGATGAACGGACTTCGCGTGAGCCGTGAAATTAAAAAATATTGTATAATCTAAAGCGGTGATCAGTGATCGAATTTCTATCGAAGGCACTTGCTAAATTCGAAAATGCAATATCAACGACCTCCGTTTAAATTGATCACACCGTTAGTTTCAAAATATTGAAAACTATCAAATGTGATTATTCACGCTCAATTCGGATGAGTCTGTGAAAATGTCAAATGATCAGAAGTGACAGCGCGCAAATCGAGGTTGAAATGCACTCGACGTCGTCAAAATCAACCCAAATGACATCTAATCGACGAATGAACTTCGCCATCGCATTCAAAATGATGAGATTGGTCAGAATATAAAAATTGCACAAATGATCGATCGGCGTCGGTGTCAACGTCAACGCGTGATATCGAAGTCGGGGACGCGGCCAGTTATGAAATTGATTGTATTGTAAACTTGAAATATCAAAATCAGTAAGATTGTTCACTCAATTCCATATTTGTATGAAAATAAATGGCGAAAGCAGTGACAGTATTTTGGCGAAATTTGGCTCGATTACGAAACAAGACGATCTCGATTCGAAAATGACGATCGTTAAGTTCAGAATATTTGAATAATTTTAAATTGATATATATTTTGATTATCTAATTGTGTCGACATAAAATTCATATTAAAGAGGATTAACTAATAAAAAATATTATAAAACTGACTAATAACCTAAAACTGGCTCAGCCGACTCCCTAAATCCCTAAACCACACGTGACCCGACCCGCTCGGCCTCCCCTCCTGAATGAACTCCCTCTTCATGCGATCGACCCACACAGAAGTCCCTCTCTCACTCGTTTCTCCTCTCGGTCGAAGGAAACCTACGCACATGAGTTTCCACGTTCGAACGACAACCGCTCGTCTTTCCCAACCGTTCCCCCTTTTCTTCTTCTCAACCGCAAGGGAAAAGGACAGGAGGACCGGACTGCTTCCCTCTTCTCATTCGCATGCAAAAAAATGGCAAGCTTCTTCTACTCTCTCCCACTTTTCTCCTTCTCACTCCAAACCGAAAAAGGTGAGATCCCTTCCTCTCTTCTTCCTTCTTCTTCTTCTTCTTCTTCTTCTTCTCCCTTCTCTTTTCTTTTCTTTTTTTCCCATTTCTCCCTCCAAACCGAAAATGATTCCTTCCTCCTCCTCTTCTTCAGCTTATTTCTTTCCCCCTCAAAAGTCAAAACCAAAAACATCTTCCCTCTTTCCCTCACAAAGCTAATCTAAAATTTCATTTTTCCCTGCATTTCTCAATATGAAATTTCTCCCTTTTTTCCAAATCCAAATCTATTTGTTTCACCAAAAGAACGTCAGGCGGGTTCTTTTCGATTCTGTCACACTTACATTACCCAATTTTTCTTAGCGGCTGAAAATCGGGTTCTTCTCTTGATCTTCCTCTCTTTTCGCATCAGGAACATCGTCATTAGGCAGGTTCGTCTCTTGGTTTCCTCCATATCCAACCCTGTCTCTTTGCCGATCATTGCAACGCATAGAAAAATGAGTCAGAACATATGGGATCAATGTGTGATGTGGATATATATATATATGGTTTCTTTTCTGCGTTTAAAGGCCGTCGTCATTAAAGGCACGAGATGGATTGCGGTGTTAGACTGCTGCTATCAATCATTTGTAAGTAAGCCAACATCCGCTAGATGTTGCTCCCCCTAGCTGAAATGTTGTCGAAATTTTTACAAAATTCTAAACTTAGAAAAAAAAAAGAAAAAGAAATGAATATATATTGCATTGTATTTCTCTTTATGCAGGTTTCAAGACCCCGCTAATACCCCATAAAGCATAGCGAGTCAGAAAACGGTTGTGGTCAGAAGACACCACCATACTCATTAGTGTAGGAGAAATGACAAAATACTCCCGATGTAGCCCCTATGTGGGGATGACACTAGGAGGCTGTCAAAATTGCGTCACATCTTTTGACTTGGAAAAAATGGGATAACAAAATGAACCAAATTAGGAATATTAGGCAATTAAACCTAAAGCTAAATTCAAATTAAAAACAACAAACACTAAACCAAAGGAAATGCTTGAAGGAACTTTGAAAGAATAAAATATTTACTTGGAATGTAATAAGATCTTTTTCTCCTCTCAAACTCCAAAAACACCTTAAACAAACTATATGAAATGGAAGACCCTCCATTATCCCTATTTATAGAAATGGAAAGAAGCAATGCAGGACCCATCTTTGTTTAAATTAAATATGATGACAAGATTAGATGGGTAATTATGACAAGTAAAAAATTGTATGAGACAATACTTTTTCCTGCAAGTATAACTTAAAGTCTAATTTTCAAATAAACATAGAGCTTGATGTAGAGTTAATGATGAATCTAAATTAGGTTTAATAACTCTTATATGAATATGGAGATGGTTATAATGGTAGCTAATAAGCATGAGTAGGACTAAAGCAATAAACACTCAAATTAATATAATTTATTAAGAGTGATTTGAATTGAACATAATCAAGCTAGGATAATTGAAAAATTCAACAAGTAAACTAAGTACAAGTAATATTTTAAATTATAATCTAAATTAAAATACCTTTTACGCCACCAGATTCACAACACTTTGTACAACCGAACATAAAGTATTAATTAAGGCATTCTCAAATATACCTGCATGAGCCCCGACACTATGCTGAGTGCTTAAATTCAAGTGTCCGAGGATGCTGCGCGGGTTGTTTCCTGGTTTACTCTTAGGATTGGGTCCAGGTTAACAAAATCTAAAAATCTATTATAAAAATTTTAAATCAGTAAAATATTTGAGAAACTAATTCTATCGAGCAATATTAGATCTAATTCCCTGTCAGCAGTTGGACAGAGTTTACAGGATTTAAAGCTCTTAAATATATTTAAATTAATCAAATTAACTCAAATTAAATATCAATTTTTAAAAAAGTTGCTCAAATGAAATCTAATCATTAAAAGCTTAAAACAAACTCAATCTATTCATCTTCCATAATTATTTTTCAGGGGTGACAAATTAAGAAAATTCTAGCTCACAAAGAAGCCAATATCAAATCAAGTATTTTGCTATGTTCATTCTTAATCAATCTCATGCCAATAAGAATGTGGCATTCTCTGACTACGTAAACTGATGATACTGAGCAGAGTCCTTTGATCGGGTGGCTTGGCCTGTAAGGCTCCATTATATTATGATCATGATCATAACTCGTATGCTCCCCAATGACTTTGCCCTTTGAGTTGTGAATCATAGAGTATACCTGATAGGATAAAAAACTCTCTATCAGCTAAGGTAAACTTAAGCTTGTCTTCTTAAATAAACACCACCACAGATCTACAAAGATTTCTTGGATGACGTAACCTATGTGTTATTGATAAGGATCCTCTTGTCAGGTTGGGTCGACTACCTCCTCTGATTAAGTAGACTAGGGATCATGACGACCCGGGATGATGGAACCATGTGATCTAGATCGGGCACGCCATCATCCCCCCAACCATCCGGTTTAAGTTGAAATGATGAATTTCATAATCCTAAATTCTAAAACTCTATATGCTGCTATTATACGCTATGTATTAAGCGATCTAACGACTAGTCTTAATCGAAAGTTCTCTCTCACTTATTGGGAGGGGTAATTAACTATAGGGGCTTGTGCCTATAGGAAACTTGGAACCAGATCTAAATTCCTCATAAAATGAGAGCAAAATCTCTGGGTAATGTCTTATATACTATTCCATCTACTTTCTGAAAATCACACTGACACATTTTAAATCAAACTCTCTTTAATTCAATTTATCAAGAGGTCGATGGTGAATTTTTGGAGACAACAAATTTTGGCGACTCTGCTGGGGACATGATTCTATTTCTATCTTTGGCTAGTCATATATGTGCTATAGTAGCAATAAATTTTTTAAAAATTTAAAAAAAATGGTGATTTATGTGTGTAATAAGTTCAATATGATGCTCTATGTAGAATGAATCATTCTGTAGAGTATATCTTTATTACACTATTATTAGTTCTGTAGTACCTCTGCATCTTGAAAGTATAAGGTGAAATAATAATTACTAATTACTAATCCCTATCTTTCATTTTTGCAGAATGAATCTCTGAGCACTCCTCATCATTGTCAGCTGCTGGCATCACTTCAACATCATCAACATAGGAGATGTTGGAGCTACAATTGAATTTGGTTGCTTGAATTTTTCATTATCGTACTGTACCTGGTACCCATTGGTACATATGTTGGAATGCCTCATGTTAATCTTGTCAAAGTTCTCTCGATAGAGAACTTCAATTTTTAAAATGCTAGGTCAATCTGAAGCCCCTGTGACAAAAAGAATGGTTAGTCGGCAAGCTGTATCTTTAATACCTCGTGGTACAACTGCTCCGTCAATTAAACCTTTTGTACCTGGAAAGCATGATCATGAAGCTTCCTCATCAAGAAGCAAATTAATAATAAGATAGAAAATCGGGGCTCAACATATCCCCATTGAGCGACTGTGAACAACCGATATTAGCTGGTGAGTATTCCTACCCACAACAACTTTGGCAATCTAAAGTGGGTAAAAAGGAATAGCTCTACTGGTGAAGTAAAATAGTCTTTTTGGATCCAACCACATCAAGCTCCACTAC
Source organism: Cymbidium sinense (assembly GCA_021442155.1). Classification (NCBI taxonomy): domain Eukaryota; kingdom Viridiplantae; phylum Streptophyta; class Magnoliopsida; order Asparagales; family Orchidaceae; genus Cymbidium; species Cymbidium sinense. Next base: position 106,989,049 of record CM038217.1, read on the forward strand.
CACAGAGGAGACAACCTGAACACTATTTATTAGAATACACAAAGTTCTCAAAGTAACTAAGGATAGAGGCTTGATGAAAAAAAAATTTAGAGGCCTCTGGTGAGTGAGAATACTGAAGCTCCACCAAGGAGGTTGTCATCTCTTATGGTAAAGTCATCGAGCCCGATATGCTTATGGTGAGCATTGGGAGGTGACACTCAGACCGCGTTCAAGAATCCAGCAGGTCCTGAAAGGATAAGTGATATGGAGGCCAAGGCCCCATAATAAAATCTGAAAGATGTGTCATCCATATATATACTCAAAAATCTGTCTCAAAAATAACTCATCATAAGTGGATATCCAAAAAAAGGAATATTATTGATGAAAGACATGACGATCGACACCCTGGAGGATTCTCTAGGGGATCTCACCATAGATCAGATTCACCCTCACAAGAGAAAGTTGACTTTGATTGCAGTTCTTTAATAGAAGAAGTGTTTGTTCCACATATTGAATCAGAGATCCACTGGAAACATCGATCATAAATTCATGTGCAAAAAGAAGGTGATGAAGAAGACAATATGAAAGTAGAAGTCATCTATATGGTTAGGGATATAGATGAACTTTCCACTCAGCACCGTCACCGGCAATATGGATCCAGGGAACTTAAACCTGAATTTTGACATTTATGAAGGAGAGTCTTCATAGAAGCAAATAGAAAATGAAGCTTCAATCTTTGCTGAAGAGGAAGAATAAGAAGATCAAAATGAGAGAGAGGTCATGAGTGTCGAAGCTATTTATATGGTTGAACGAGAAAATGATCAGCCTAGTACACGCTTTTATACTCAGCGTCGTCGTTCAACCTTAGCAACAGCTGCCCCTACAAATGTACAAGGAGAAGGATAGTCATGTTCTTCCCTTAAAAATGAGTAGGGAGCAGAATAATAGCAATAAATAGAAGAAGAAGAAGAAGAAGAAGAAGAAGAAGAAGAGCTTGTACTGATTGATGCCGTGGGACTAGCTAGAGATCAAAGAGAAATGTAGCATTAAATGGAAGTCAAAGAAAAAAATATTGCACAGCTCGGTACCAAGATGAATGACATGATGGTATAAATGAATATCATGATGGAGATGTTACAGAAGAATATCATGATGGAGATGTTACAGAAGAATATCATATCAAGTTCAACACTTGTTTTGTCTGCTAATCAACAAGTAGCTAATAATACAACCTTTATACCACCAGTCATCCTGGTACCTCAAGCTCCTATAATACACGTTACACCTGAAGCGAGGAATGAAGTTAATCAACTACCTCTTTAGACGATAATTCAAAATCTAGATAACACACCTAGAGTGTTAATAGCTGCTCAATTAGAAATAATAATCAATGAAAAGATAAATACAGTCATAGCCTTAGAGCAGGCTGAACAGTTGGTGAGTAAGGGTTGCCCTTACCCAACTGAATATAATCAAGTGTCGTACTCAAAAGGTTACTTAGTCTGAAATTTAATACTTTGATGGGCTAACAAAGCAACATCTAGCACAATTTAACATGGGAATGATCGCTCTTCCATCGTTTGTCTAACTTGACTACTTTCGAGTGGTATGCAAAATTGCTGAATGATTCGATTAAAACTTTTGCTGAATTAAAGATAATATTCGTGAAGAGGTTTACCAGTGCAACTAAGAAAATAATAATCGCTGATCTTGCCTTGCTGAAAAGGAGAAAAGATGAGTCAGTGACAAAATTTATAAGTCATTGGCAGAACCTAAGCATGAAATGTAAGCAACAAATAGAAGAAGAACATGCGATCCAATTATTAATAAATATGATAATAATGGCACCATTTCTATGTATGGTGACAATATTCGGACTTATCGATATAGTGGATAAATTTGAAAAGTTGAATCATCCTAAGTCAATCTATATAAATCAAAAAAAACAACCTTAGATGGCTTATAATGTGGAAAATTGTATTATAACAAAGAGGCTCTCGACTTTTCAAGTGATGGGGAGCATCTAAAATATGTAACAAGATAGGAAGAGTAGATGCGATAATCTCTTAAGGAAAAGATGAACAAAGATTATTCCTTTAGAAGGGATAGTGTGACTAAATTATTTTGACAAGCTGTCAAAGCTGGTTTACAATTACCATAAATTAAAAGGCTTGAAAAAGATGATCAAGTTAGTAATCCAAATTACTGTCTCTATTATTGGATGATCAGTCATCCTATCGAAGACTGTTATGTCTTCAAAGATTGGCTAGAAAGGAAGCATTGACGATGTGAATTTACACTATCTAATAGTGTTCTAGTCAACCAAAAAAGAGAGTCTACAAAGATGATTACGTCCTCTTTCATATCATCCAACAAAGATAAAAAGAAAGAAAAATCAATTCAGACTGAAGAATGGAAAAAAATAGTCTAAAAAAGACCGTAAAAATGCTGAAACAGTTGAAAAGTGTCCCTAGTGTTAAGTGGAAATCACCACTTGAACCTATATTGGACTTAATAGAGATGCCTAAACCAAGTATTTGGGTTTCTCAATGGCATTCTGATAAGGCTACTTCATCATAACATGAGGAGCATTCTACTAAACATAGGCCTTATAAATCAAAGAAGTTAGCTAAGAAAAAGAAGATCAAGAAAAGAACTATATCTCAAAAGACCATTAACAATTTAGAAGAGTATCACCAGCTGGAAAGACAACCAATTTAGCTTACAGACTTTATGCCTAAATGTTGCATTATTGAATCAGATGAAAAAGATAACGGTGAATCTTGTCCAGTAGAGACATGCAAAATCATTTACGTGAGGTTAGATGTTCTTCAGCATCAATTACTCCGAAATGACAAGGGTAGTCAGATTGACTCGACCAACCTGTCAAAATTCTTAGCATGAAATCAAGAAGAGCCTGGGGAGTTAACGTATGAATTTTGTTTAATGACTCAATAAGACAGTAACAGTTCAGATGAAGACTTATGTTTTTTCGATGGAAAATAGTCAGACTCATCGATATCACTATGCATAAAATGTGTGAAGTTGAAAAATGAGTCTAGCCCTTTTGGCCAAACCTCCAGAATAAAGAGAGATATTGAAGAAACTACATCTTCAAAAGAATCTGAGCAAGACAAGGTGATTCAAGTTTAGTTGAGAAGCGATAAAGTCTTACCACCTTCATCAAAGAAGGAAAATATAAATAAAGACAATAGGAAAACAAATTAAAGTCAACAAGGATATCATTCCCAAAAATCCTAGGATAAAGCCTAAATCAAGTGAAAATATATATTATAATATTCTAAATCTCGAGAAAGATCCTGTGTGATGACTGTGTAAGAAACTTTGATATAGACTTTAAGAATTGAGTTATGAAGCTTACCAAAAATGCATACTGAAGCTTACAAACTCAAGATCTCCCAAGAATCATATTTTTAGAAAATCTTATGTTGGGAATGACAGATCATAATTATCCTCTATATGTTACTGCAGAGAGTGATGGCATCTCGATCAGCCAAATATTGAGTGATCCAGGTTCTTCTATCAATCTTATGAGTCTAAAAGTATTAAGAGGATTATCACTTGATATTCAACATCTTGGGAGAGATAAGTTGATGGTTCATGGTTTCAATGAAAAGGGATAAAAACTTTGGGTTCTTTTTTCTCTATCAAGTTCGGGGTTATATCAGTTTCATGTAATTGTTATCTCTCTCTTACCGTGTCATGAGTATGGCATGGTCCTATGAACTATGCATCAGTGTATGAAGTACCTAAAAGAAGGAGAATAATTCAGAATTCCTGATAACCTACAACCATTCTCTATCCATGAAGCAAGGATTTATGAAGATGCAAAATATTTCATCCTTAAAGAGCAGAGCCTCTTGAGGCAGTATCATCCACTTCAGGAACTAAAAAGTAACTTCATAAAGTGAAAGAGCAGAAGTAAAGAGGAAGAAGGAAAGTAATGCCGACTCTCCCTAAGGTGCTTGATTCTGCACCTAAATCAAGAAAATTAGTTCCTCATTTGGGAAGGGTGTTGACCTCATTTTGAATGAGTTCTCAACACCTCCATCTTAGGATTCCTCTTAGACTTTAAGAGTTACTTAGTCTTAAGACATATCTAGTGATTAGGTGGACACTCTCACCTAGCCCTAGAAGACTTAGAAGAGTTAGCCATAGGAATAGGCCATGCCTTAGGGGTGTTGAGAAAATCTTATACCCTTTAACTTAAACCTTTCCTCACTTTCCTTCTTTCAAGTCAAACTCTAATCAATTCTATCTGATTTTCTCAAACTCCAAACCAATTCCATGATTCAAATCCATGATTGAAATCCATGATTGAAGTCCATGATTAAAATCTATGATCAAAATCCATCAAAATTCCTAAGTCAAAATTTCCTAAGTCTTTAACCCTTCCTTAAGGACTTAGCCAAAATTATAATCTAAACCTATTCAAACCTTTGAGATTTTCTCATGATCCATTTATATTCTCATTTATATTCATATACATAAATAAAATATAAATTCAAATCAATCAAATCAAATTCAAATTCCAAAATAATTCATGAAAATTTCCTAATTTTCTTTAATTTTCCATTAAAGGACTTAGCCAAAATCAACTCCAAATCTTGATCAAACCTATTCAAATCCATGGGATTTTCTCAAAATCTATTTATATCCTCATTTATATTCTCATTTATAAATGAAATATAAATATAACTCAACTCAATCCAACTCAAAAAATAAATTTTAAATTTAAAATGCTTGAAATTCCCTTAAATCTTTTAATTTTTCATTAATGGATTTAAACCCTTGATCAAACCAAAACTCACAAAATTTTCTCTCAAATTTATATTATCATTTATGTTCTCATATATAAATGAAATATAAATATACATCAATCAAATCAAGTTAAAATTAAATTTCATTACCTCATTAAGAACTATCAGTCTACTTTCCCTTTCCTCACCTCCTAATGGTCTTGGGAGCATCTACATGTGGGGAGGCCAATCCTACATGTGTCATATCTGACTGATCTCAACATTAGTTTGAAGTATATTTTACTTTATGCACTTTCAATCTTTGATAAACTTGACAAATGGATGATAATTAAAATAAAATTAAAATCAAAATAAATTATCAAACTACAAATAAATGCATCATAATCAAGTCAAATAAACATAAAGTTAAGTCACATAATCATGTATTTTTGGTTGATTAATTTTAAATTAGATGTTTTGATTTAATTAAATCTTGATAATTCAATATCCTTTTAAACTAATATCTAATTCTTTCATGTTGTATCATATGGGTCGATGTCCGAGGAAAAGCCGATGTTGATTGGATCGATTATCACCACTCTTACGTTTCACTCATAGTAGATTCATCAAAGCCAAAATCAATACATGGTGGTATCTTTCTTGGGCTTCACTTTACATGTTGAAGGCTTCAACAATTTCTCTTGACACCTATTACCCTTGAGCTCCTGGAGAACAGTTGATGGTTAGTCTATATGCAAAGTAAAATTTAAAATTAAAAATTCAATTAAATCTTTTAAATTCCCTTTAATGGATTTAACTTCAAATCATGATTAAACTCTTTCAAATTCTTGAAATTTTCTCTTGATCAATTTATATCCTAATTTATATTCACATATATAAATAAAATATAAATTCAAACAATCAAAATCATCTCCAAAACTCAAACTCAAATCAAATCAAAATCAAATCTAAGCCTTTCAAGTCAAAATCTTGAACTTAGCCAAAATCAATTCAAATCAAGCCAAACTCTTGATTTTCTCTATGATTCAATCAATCCTACAATCATGAGCTCATATATAAATTCAAACTTCAATCTTTCAATCAAAACCCAAATTAAAAATCAAACCCAAAACTCCTTCATATTCTCCCTTTGAATATGAAAATTTCAAATGGGTCAAAACCCATTTGACTTCAAACCTCTTGTAAATGGATTGATATTTCATTCATAAGTCCATATGCAAGATCAATCAACTTCAAATCAAGCTTTGACCAAGCCATTTGACCCACTTAGGCTCATTTGACCCCAAAGTAATCTGAGGTACCCTTATGAGCCGACTTTTGATCTAACCAAATTGGATTGAACCAAACTCATATCCCTCTTGGATGATCAATCAATCATTGGTCAAACCAAGTCAATAATTGACCAAGTCAACACTTAACTAAAATGAAACCTAACATAGCCAAAATCCACCATAGGCCAAATTGATTGAAATCATTTCAGTTCACTCATGACCTATGTTTGAACTTGACTAAGTCAACCTTTTCTAACCTAACCTTTTTGACCCAGTTGACTGACCCATTTTGACCTAAAGGGTCAAAATGTGTCAAAACAATCTAAAAAATTGATTGAAACCAATAATCCATCAAATCACTTGTGGAACTTGACCAAAGCCTTATTGGTCAACTAGACCAAACTAGCCCAATTGACCTTGAACAACTTGACCTAAAGGGGTCATGAGCCAAAATTGAACCCAAATTGATTGGAAACAAAGATACCAATCAACTTCATATGACTAAACCTAAACTCTTGACCTAAATAGGTCAAATGGGTCAAATAGGTCAACTTGACCCATTTGACCTAAATAGGTCATATGAGCCAAAACCTAATCTATAACAAATTGAACCAAATCTAAAATATTTTAAACGATCATATGACAACCCTTAGTTTGACCCAATTTGACCAATTGGTTAACTTGACCCAAGTTGACCCATTTTGACCTATATGGGTCAACATGAGCCAAACACTATCAAATGGATTCCAAATCCATTGAAACTTGGCCCAACCTATTTTCTCAACATACTAAACATACTCGAATTAAAAAAACAAAATGACCACTATACCCCAAGGCCATAAAATAAATTTTGGCCTAGCCTGTGGATATTTTGGTCATGCACTCATCACAAACACTTGAGGCTCTCCTAAAACCTCAAGGGGACCTAGTGATGAGTGGTGCACCCAACCCAATGGGTTTGGGTCAACCCATTTGGCCCATGGACCAACCACCCATAGGCATGAAATTGAATTTCAAACTCCCCTCAATTGGATGCACATGGGAGTTAGGCTCCCTCTATGGCCAAATGTGCACACACCTCAACCACTAAACAACCTACTTGTGTTAATTGGATCAATAAAATTGTCGATTTCCATGAGATATACTCCCCTAATTCAAAATCACAACTCACTACTCATTGGGACTGGAAGCTTTAGCAAACTTCACAGAGCTTTCCCAAGGCCTTTAGAAGAGATTTGGAATTCATCTTTCTTAGTTTTGCACAGTGCAAAACATGGGAGCTCACCTTGATTCCTTATTTCCTCCACACATGATCCCACTTCAATTCCTTCTACACTCATCATCCAAGGACTAGTCAACTTGCATCTAATTGAGTTCCCAAGGAAGATCAATTGATCAAAGTTGCAAGGTGCTAAGGGAGTTGGTCCATCCATCTACTCAACCTCAAGAGTTAGGAACTTCAATAGGGCTTCCACTAGACTATCCTCCTCGATCACCTGTGAGGTTAGTGAATTTTGCCACTTAGGCTAAAAGTGTTGGTCTTTGTGAAGTGGATTTTCATCTCATAGGATCTTAGCCATTGGATTGGCAGCTCTGATCCTTTAGATGGTGTGTGTGCTGAATCTTGTTTGAATCCATGAAGGATTAGACTCGGATCTTCCCTTGGATTGTGAACGGCTCACATTCCTCTTTAGGGAAGAACTCAACCCATCTCAACCATCCATCCGTGTATTTTTAGATGGACGGCTGAGATTATTTCCCACATTTGTAATCCCCTTATTTGATTTAAAATCACGGGTGTATCCTCTGACGTCCGATCTTTGATCGGATGGCTAAGGGTAAAATTGCGTGCACCAATGAACCGTCACTGCCTCTCCCAATTTAAGAACTTAAGTATTGGCTCACAACGTGATGCGTGTAAAAGCGGCCGCCGTTACATGCTGGGTGGTATTAAGGATTAGTTATTTAACTAATTAATTCCTAATTAATCCATATAGCTTCTAAAAGTCATAACTCCTCATAGAAAAATAAAAATAATAAAAGAAAAAAATTCCTTGGATAGATAATTCCATCTAGAATTTTCTAACAATATTTTCAATACATTTTAATTTCCCTTCTTTTATGAATTTGGATTTCTTTGGGAATGGTAATTAGCTAATTACTTTCTAATTAAGTCACTAATAGATCTCAAATTTCTAGATTTTATTTTAGGGGATGACCTCTGCCTCCCCTAATTTTCTTGAGATTTATTAAGGCATTGATTAGGAAAATTGCTAGCTCATTTCCTAATTATCCCTTTCATGTAATTAAGTGTAATTGAGATATAATTAGTGGGTTTTCCCTATGATCAAGTTGGATTAAGGTCAGATCTAATGAATAGGGGTTTTATGGAATAATTTTAGGTTATTTCTCTTAAGCTATTCTATAAATCCCATTTTCTTTTCTTAAACCCCTTCTTAATTAAGGGTTAATACATTAATTACCCCTTTAAATAATTTTCAAAATTCAAAAAATCTCCAGAACTTAATTAATCTACTTTGGTTAGATTCTTAGGTATTTAATAGCCTAAGTCTAATTAAGGAAATTAAACCCCCTTTCATAAGTGTGAAAGGGTGTTTTAAAAAGTACTTAAGATAAAACCCCTTTGCTTAATTGTTTTTTAATTGTGAGCCAATTTACATTAGGCCTTTTCATTATTAGGTGCATTACAAATTTACATACCTTATGGGTTTTATGTCATCTCATTGACTCATAATTACTTAGTTAATTTTTCTAAGGTGGTGTAGGTAATTAATGCCACTTAATACTTTAATGGATTTAATCTAATTAAACTAAAATAAAACATGTGGAATGGGTTAGGAATCAAACTCATCTCTCATTAAAATTAAATCAAACTTCAAACAAACCAAAATCATTTTGAAAACTTTGATTTATTCTAAGTTTTCTTATTCTTTAAGAATGTATTTAGAATTAAGTAAAGTGAGTTTGTTCATGTGATTACATTACTTTAGATCTTTTCCAACATATTAAATTGTATGCCATGTGACTTATGCATCCATGATTTTATGTTTTCAAAGTTTTAAAAATAAAATTGTTTACTTATGTCAAATGTGCATGTGTTGGCTAAAGTAAAATATGAGTGGCTATTATCACTACTAAATCCAAAATATTTTTAAAACCTATAAATAAACACTAAATCTAAAAGTTTACTATTCTTATAATTTAATTATAAGCTTGTGTGTGATGAATGATAAATCATGTTTAGTGTAGCCTTTCCTTTCTTACTTATATTAGCATAGCTTTGAATATGGATTAGTAAGATGTAGGGTTCATTTGAAAAGAACCCAACACTTACTTAATTCCAAACTCTATTCATACCTATGCTCTCACTTAAGAAGGATTGCTTATACTTACATGAATAAATTGCATAAACAAAAATAAAATCATTAAGCAAACTTTTGCATATTCTTTTTCCACTTTATTTCTTTTATATGCATGCTAGTACTTAAGAAAATTGGTATATTAGTCTGGACAACCTCAAGGTTGTGAGGCTTTAAGTAGCCCTAAGTAGGTATTATTCTTTACACCTTTGGTGACAATGGCGCTGTACTCACTTATGCTTTTCCTACTTTCATGCATGTATGTGAAGTTTTTGGAGAAAGAAAACTTTTTCTACTTAAGAAAAATCATACATTTTTAACTTCTAAATTTTCTTAAATGGATTACTTAGCATGCATCATAAAGTATGTTAACTATTCTCATTTGCATGTATAGATATGCTTAGGGTCCATCCATATGCATGTTATATATGTTGGGAAAGAATTGGAGTAATGTATGTTATGTGAATTTTGATTTATTTTTCTTAATCTTAAAATACCTTTCTTTTTGAGTAGGTTTGTTTAGAGTTTATCTAAACTTAAGATTAATTAAAAGATGTAATTAAAAAGTTCACCTAAATGAAATTAAAATGTGAACTTATACTTACTTGGATTAGGGAAGGAAGAGAAGTCTCTTCTCTTTATAACTTAGTAATTAATTGTAAGGTTCATTTAAACCAAATAAAAACATAAAATAAAAATGACCCAAAGTCACTAAACAACTTAAATGAAACTCCCCTCTAAGTTAAACATGTCTTCCTAGAAAATTCAAACCTAAAGCTATGCCACACAAACCTTCAAACACATATTAGCCTAAGTCACCAACTTTAGGTTGGGCCGGTGTATGACTTGATGTTATGTTTGTTTTGTGATGAATGTTGTAGATGTTAGAATGCTCTCTATAGATGATGCTTAGTCTAATTATTCTTAAGGGATTGTACTAAAAGGCATTATCTTTAAATAAATAAATACTTGCTTGCGGTGCTTATACCCCAGCATAATCCATAGGCCGGTGGACTTAGTCACCCATGTGTTGGGTGATAAGTCCAATATACATGCTTGGGATTTGTGTGGTATAATTTACTAACCTTGTTTTGTAGGTGTTAGTTAGATTTATGCTTTTCCTTTTCATGTAAAATTTATATATTTAATTGTTGGAATGATTTGTTATGGAGGATTAGATGAACATTGGTCATAAATTTCATCTTATGTACCATGTGAATCCTTGGAGCATCTACCATTCAACCATCTAAAGGAAGATCCAAAGAAAGAAAAGAAGAAGAAAGAAGAAAGAAAGAAGAAAAGAAGAACAAATCTTGAAGACCCCATAACAATGAATTCCTTTGCTTAAATTGTAATTCAATTCATTTGTAATTCGGGTTGTATAAGGGTAGAGCTCGGCTACCCACATTTATTATTTTTGGGTTTGTGCAGTGGTGCCCGACCATAAAACATTATTTATTATTTTTGTACTAATTTTATAAATTTATTGATGTTTGTTTAACTTGTGCATTAGGTGGCATGCTTTTCCTAGTTTCTTTCTTGCTTTATGTATGTCCTGGATGTAGATTAGGCTCTTTAGGGAAAAATAAATCTTTTACCCAATTTAAAAGTTCAAATTAAAACTAAACAACTCATAACCCATTAGTTGGATGAGTTCTTTCTTTGTAATATCTTGCACAATAGTATCTTATTTCACTCTTGATTGGAGGGCTTCCATCTTTGCCAGAGAACCTGGCTTGACCTTTGAGGGCCATGGTGGAAATTCACCTCCTAAAATTCTAGCTGATTTTGGCCAACAATCTATTTTATCATGCATTAGTCATAAAAATCCTATTAGTCTAAGTCAAATTGATTGTCCAAAGATAAAATAAATTAAAATTTGAAATGCATTAGATTTAGGCCATTAAAGCATGTCCCTTTACATGATCTAGTCTCTTTAGGAGTGAGTTTAAGGACTTAGTCTCATTCTAAATAAAAATAGTCTAGCTATCTTGCATAAGCATAAAGACTTACCTACATGTATTTAAAATCATAGGAGGAGTTAGTTGTCAGCCACCCCTGTGTTGTAAGTCCTTGGGTGGTTTGTCCTCTCTTGTGGAGGCAAATCAATTACTCATTTTTCGCTTTAAATTTAAGTTATGCTTCTAGCCCTCACCAAAGCTCCCTAGATTTAGGTTCTAAGATTTCTTTTCCCTTTTAGGCCATAAGCATAATTCCTCTCTCCTTAATCTTGTGTTAAGGAATCTTAAGTCAAATTTCTAGAAAAATATAACTCAAACAAATTAAATTAATTTCTAAATATAAAAACTATAGGATAGTTTGAGATGCTCATTTTTAGCATCGTGAGCATCTCCTACTTATTCTCATTTTGGCTTTGATAATAACTCCCTCTTTTGATCAATCCCATTTGATCTTCAAAAATATAAACCAATCGATTGATAGTCATTCCTATTGAAATCTTGAGAGATAATGATCATTTACATTAATCAAGAGTTTTCCTAAAGGATCCAGTCCTTTAAGATGTAATTAACTATGGGGGCTTGCCCTTGTAGGGAACTTAACAAACCTAGTTTAAAATAAATCCTGCTTTACTTTCCATGTAAAGTAGGGGAAGAATCTCACATATATCAGACCCATCCTTGGAGTCTTATCCTTGAGGTGATTGGTTCTATTAAAGGGTAGTGACTTTCTTTTTGACATAGTACACTATACCATGATGACGTATCCGATCACCTGAATAAGTATATTTACAGATCTACATGGTGTCTGACCAAGATGAATTTTTGTAAGGGTATCCTCTTTCTTTTCTCCCCAACAGATTTGAAAGGCGACCCCCTCATAGGAATTATTCACCATAGGTTTTTCTGTCGACTCCACTGGGCATGGTTCCTCTCTCCATCTTTGGTAAATGATCGTTGTCTTTGAGTATCGATAGTGGATTTGTACTTTGGTATGAATCCAAGACTATCCTTATTTCTGTTGGCACTTAACTCATTTTATCCTTGGGTTGAGTTAGCTAACATCTTTAGGTTTTAGGACCGCATTCCCTGTTGGTCTTAAAACCCCCGTTGGGTTTCTCCAATGGGTAAAATGAAAAGAAACATCTTTAAGACTTCCTCCTTATCATTTTCATGATAAGGAAAGATTCATCCTAAAAATAATAAAACTTCCATAAAGAACTTTGCTTTTCAAAAGCACCTTTTTCAAAAATGCACTTAATAAAATATTTTCCACAAAATTTCTTCTCCCTCATTTAACAAATTCACATAATTGTTACATGTAAGGATTTTCAAAATAAAACTAATAACATTTTCCAAAAAGCACAAATGAATATCTTCTTTCAATTCACTTTGATGAAGATTTCATTCTCAAAATAAACTGGGCAATCATGTTTTCCAAAATTACAATCATAATTATAAAACTTTTCCAAAAGCATATGGATCCTTCTATTTCAATATAATATTTGAAACTTTTGGTATTTGAATTTCATTTATAAAATAAATGTTAGGAATCTACTTAAACATATCCACATATGTTTCTTAAGTTGGAATCACACAATTTTTTTTTACACTTGAAAATAAAATCAATCTCAATTCTACATACTTAAATTTGTTGAATGGAAGTCCTCTTTTCAAAAAATTAAAATCAACAATCATATTTCAAAATTCTCACCAATCACATTTTAACTTTAACATCAAATTTGTTGAAATCCAAAATCAAAAATTTCAAAATTCTAAACATTTTGAAACTTCATTTAACATACAAATTTGTTAAGTAATTTCAAAACCAAAATCATTTTTTTTTGGAACTTAATTTACCATCAAATCAAAATTTTCCCACATTTTGAACTTCATTTAACATACAAAATCATAAAATCAAAATCAAAAAAATCAAAAAATTCTAAACACATTTTGAATTTCACTTAACATATCAAATTTGTTCAGTAAAGTTTCCAATTCTAAAATCAAAACTTCAAAAATTTTTCAAAAACACATTTGGGAACCTCACTTAACATACCCAAATTTGTTAAGTAAAGTTTCCAAATCCAAATTCAAAATCAACAATCAAAATTTCAAAAAAATTTTCAAAATATATTTGGAACTTTATTTAACATATCTAAATTTGTTAAGTGAAGTTTCCAGATCAAAAAGTTCAAAACTTTTCAAAACATATTTTGGAACTTCACCTAGCATACTCAAATTTGCTAAGTAAAGTTTCCAAAATTAAAACAAATTCTTCTTCTCTTAGCATATTTGCTAAGGAAAGTTTTCATTTTCAAAAATCAAAATAAAAAATGGAATCAAAACTTTAAACACACCATTTTGAATTTCATTTAGCATACTAAAATTTGCTAAGTGAAATTTCCATTTCATGAAACCATGTGGGATTCCATCTTTAGTATACCTAATTTTCTAAAGTTGAAACTCCACTTTCAATCATGTCAAAAATAAAACAAAACACTTAGGATCCCCTTAGCATACCAAATTTTCTAAAGGATTCTACCCTTTTCAAAAATCAAAATTTTTAAACAAATGAAACACTTAGGAGTTTCTTAGCACACCTAAATTTGCTAAGAATCTTATTTTCAAAAATGAAACAAAATACACTTTGATTTTTTACTTTACATACCTAAATTTTCTAAGTAAGAATTTCAAAAGTTTTCCAAAAATCAAAACAAAATAAAATATTTAAAAGAAACAATCACTTTCTTCTAAATTTTATTCTAAAACATTCAAAATCAATTTGACCTTTACTTTAACATACCCAAGTTTGTTAAAGGGAATGGTCCTCTAAATCCAAATCACAAACTCAAAATCAAAATAAAATGAACCTATGGAAGCATCTTATCAAAATTTTGAATCCATGTTCCAACATACTCAAATTTGTTGAGGTTTGGATTCATACTCAAATTCCTCTTTCAGTCAATCTTTCCAAATTCATTTGAACCCCACTTAACACTTCCAAGTTCTTGGATGTGGGTTCAAATTTTCAAAATTCTAAAATTTTAAAATTTATGGAGATAAAAAACTAATGCAAGTTCATTTCTCATTGCAGATTTCTTTCAGTCAGTATAATGACAGGATCACAGAAATTTGTGTTCACCTTCCCTCACGCCATGGACATAGCCTTTGACCAGGCTGACTTTCCTCATTTGGATCATATCCATTTGATCCACTTTGGCCATGGCTTTGAGGGAGCCAAGATCACTTATGAGGGCATTCCCCTCACAAAAGTCAGCAAGAAGAGGGTGGCCGTGCAAAATGGTCATCGTGGTAGACTTACCTCGATGAGAGATTTCCTCAAAGAGGAAAGCTATGGCATACCTTCAATAGAATATCGAGTTACAATTCCAGGTAGTTCATCCTCGTTGCATTGCCTCAGGCAAGACCCTATCATCTGTACCCTCCAAGGGTAAGGCTCCTGGTTTCGTGGATTGCCTCCCACATTTGAGTATGGGTCTAGCTCACTCCTCTCATCCTACTTGCACTTAGAAAAGAACCTATGGTCAAATTCCATGTAGCAAGAGAGTAGCCGCCATGTCGCCATGGATGAGTCTCATATGATCTCGTCACCACTGGTTACAGAAAACCAATTCCATGCTCTCTCAGGATCAGATAGAGAGGATGCCAGGAGGATTCATTCATCACCTCCTCTAGTGATGCATCTGTGATAGTTTCGAGTAGAGTCTTAGCCTTCGCCTGTTCTTTGTCGTGAGAGCATGATGCCTGGAGTTCGGTCCTTTGATTTACGACCATTATCCTCAGCGTGTGGGAGGCGATCCGAGAGAGGCCCGTGAGGCCCATACATCATATATCACTAGTAGAGAGCGACGGAGGTTCAGTAGTTAGTTAACAGCTTCTGCTTTGGTCGACTTTCCAGCTTGGCAAGCTACCCGCGCCGATCATACTGACAGTATCCTATGGATATCAGCCATCATAGGAGGGTTGCTCCTATACATATAGAGTATGGTGTCTCCACCCCACCGCTCTACTCCACATTCACCATCGCCAGTGCAGGTTCCAACATCACCTATTCCAATAAGGCCATGAAAGCCAGATCTAGGGAGAAACGTACCCTGTTGGTGATCTAGCTATAGCCAAGGGATCCCACTCCTCCTACACCACCTATTATGGTTGGGTCGAGCACTCCTATTCGACCTTCTTCCCCGGTGGTGAGTAGCACTGCGTGGTTGTTCCTTCACCAACTCCACCCATTCAGCCTGATGCAGAGATGGTGACTACTATTATGGATATTCCATATGACAGTACAATGGCAGCAGTAGTAGAGGATCTTCCCATGATTGTTACCCCTATTATAGCTAGCATCAACCAGGATTCCCATTCTTCTAGCGAGTACAATCTGCACAGGATTGACTCCCAAGTTTCAGGTGAGGTCCGGTGCCTCTCATGAGTGATCAATGACAGCCAATTTTTGTACAGAGTTAGATCGATCCTTAGATGAGAGAGTTGCACACTATTTTATGGAGAAAAATGAGATCTTAGGGTATGCATGGTCTGATGAAGAAAGAGTCAGCTTCGATCCCAACAAAGATGACTTGATGGGGGATTCAACTGGCATATGCATGGTAGAGACTAGAGGTTTTCTTCTTAGGGGGCAACAGGCTATGGAAGGAGATGAGGTTAATCAAGGAGACATATCAGGATCAGCCCATCACCTCCGAATTTGGTTAAGACAGAAAGATGAACAGATTGATAGGATGGAACAGTGGTTGCAAGACTTGTTGGCAGCAGTGTCAATGCTTCAGAAGCAAGCCCTTCCAGTTCATCCTAGCATAATCGATGTATGTCAGCCTGAACTAGTGCATGTATTAGATCCAGTTAAGACTCTACCTCCCGTTGAGCAAGGTAGCTCTAGTATGTATAGGAAAGTCATGGACAATACCTCCATACATGAAAAAGATCTGAAATCCATGGTTGAGCAGCAGGTGAAGGAAGCCTTAGCTCAAGCACAGGGAGGATCATCGGTTTTAAAGGGTAGACCCTACCCAAAGGAATTCGATGACATCCAATATCCTAAGGGTTTTGTGCCTCCTTCCTTTAAGAGCTTCGATGGCAGTGGGAATTTGAGGTAGCATATAACTCACTTCAAGGCATTGTTGTAATGTGGGCACATGCTTTACTCTTTAGAATCTTTGTCAGTAGCCTCAGGTATTGCCTTTGATTGGTATGCTGAACTACCCAATGGTTTAGTTAGGACATTTCGAGGAGCAACTCTTCATCAAGAGCGGAGCTCAATAAAGGGTTACTGCAGGTGATCTCGTTGTAGCCTAACAACACTCCAATGAGTCACTTGTTAATTATATTCTCTGATGGCATAAGCTAAGTATGAAGTGTGAACCACAGCTATCTGAATAGCATGCCATTGAGATTCTCCTGAAGAATATCCATGGCTCGGTCATCTTCATGCTTAAGGGATTCACCATAAAGATATTTGAGATGCTAATCAATAAGCGACTAGTCTACAAGAAGAGGCCAAATAGTTGCCTTTTCCAGATCAGTTGCCAAAGCAGAAATCCCAAAAGGTTTATGATAAGAAACATGGAGCAGTAGTAGTGGTTGATAAGGGGAAGTAGCTAGCTAGAGAGTAGTTAGAGCGACCATAATCTCATCAACCTCCACCTCCTTTTCCACCATCGAGGTAGCCATACCACCCCTCCCTCACCTCCATGGCCGCCATACCACGCCATACCACTAGCAAAGAAGCATATGCATATCCACCTCTAGGTAGCTACGATCCACCTACTCTATTAGATAAGTTAAACAAACCTTATTTTTTTAAGAGGGAGGTAATCAGAAAAATCTTTAAGAATATCTTAAAGAAACATGATTTTCAGCTACCTGAGCCTAGAAGATTGGAGAAAGTTGGCAAAAGTCATGATCCAAACTTTTGCCCTTACCACCGTATCCTAGGCCACATTTTGAAGATTTTGCACATTCAAGGATCTTGAACATAATTTCAAGAATGGTGTCATTATCCCAAAGGAATTGTGGAACAACCTTAGTTCCATTAGGTAATCCTTGGGGATACTAATGATCCTACCAAAACTAAAGAAGGTTGGGACATCTCTTGTCTAAAACCTCTAAGAAAATAATTAAGATCAAGCTGTGTCCTGAGTGCTCAAACCTCCAACACCAAGGAAGGTTTGCAAGTGACAACTAAGAAAGTGGAGCTCAATAGTAGACAGCAAGATAGCATGTGTTGGCCCGGGATAGCCCCTTAGCACAGCCACAGACCATGTCTAGACTCCAGCCTTCCGTTGCAGCTTCCATAGTAATGACTTCTGCCATTTCAGTTAGTTCTTCTATTTCTTATGTTAGTAGAACTCTTGTATCAGTGAATAAGGACATCAAATACCTTACTCCACTTACTCTACTTGACTTCTACTTTACACCTCCAAATACTTCCAAGAAATTGAAGAATAAAGCTCATTTGAATTACATCTATGTCTCTTCTAATGAGTTATCTTCTTCTATTCCTAGCGATAACTCTTCAAGTATAATAAACTATAATAATTTTCTCTTTCTGATTGAGTTGACTTTCCAACTTGAATACTATGGTTCACCTCTTGAGATAGACTTGAATCATCCATTCGAGAGTCCCATAGGAGAAGCGTAGGTGAGCCTAAAGTGTAGAACTTGCCACCACCTTGCCTCAAGAGATTACCAAGTCAACCTCCAGAGTGGCAAGGTTCTACCTCCTAGCACCTCTAGATAGAGGGAAATAAGTCATTGGTACTGAAGATCAAGAAGCCCTTCCACGTGATGCTCCACCCTTGGATATCCTTGTGGAAGACCACCAAAGGTGGATACATTCTTTCTCACCTTAGAAAGTTGCCATCTAAGCTAAGCATATATGATGCCCTTGTCTTATCTAAAGAGATGAGGGAATCAATAATCAAGGCTCTTCTTGATCCTGAGATATGCTTAGCTCAGCTGACCGCTATAGGTGAGGAAGCATACTATGCAAAAGAAGCCCAAGATATCACCTTCACAGATAAAGACCTTCTACTAGGGAACTTGGAGCATAACCGTCCCCTATATAATACAGTTGACATGGATAGGTTTGGACTTGCTAGGGTTCTCATGGATTTAGGTGCATCAGTAAACATTATGAGTATAAAGACCTTTGCCTATTTGAAGATTGACATCTCTACTCTCCAAGGAGATAAGATGATGTTGAGAGGATTCAATGATCAAGGAGAACGGGCTTTAGGTTATATAATGTTACCGTTAGAGATCAGACTAGAAGATCAAGCCAAATTCTACATCATTGATTCGAATACTTCATTCAATGCTTTGTTTGGTAGGCCTTGGATACATCATAACTAGATCATTCCATCCTCCCTTCATTAGTGCATCAAGTTCAGAAAAGATGGAATAGTATCTCAGGGGATGAAAAGCCATTCTTAGTGAGAGAGGTTGAGATTTATGAGGATACGACCTATTATCTTTCTTAAAATACCCTTTCTCATGAACTTGGACAAAATTCAAATGTAAATGCAAAAGAAAAAGAAATAAAAGAAAGATAAAAGAAAATGAAAATAAAAATAAAAGTCCAAGTGAATAAGAAAGGGAAATTGAAGAAGAAGTGGATTCACATATCACATTCCACCCACAGTTCATTCCATTATATGGACATATGGGTAGGATGGCTCAACCTCCACCAGGTAGAGGCAGAAGTAAAGACTAGAGGTGGGAGACCCCTAGTTGGCCTTCGCCCAATAGAGGTGTTCCAATTTATAGAGTACCCTTATTTACATACTTGGAATCCAGAGGATGAGTCTAATGTGATTAGTATACCAACCAATCCCTCTCAGCAGGTTCCATTGGAGGTGACTTTTGATCCAGTCAGGGACGAAGACCAGTCCTCCAAGCAAAGCCAAGTATTCAAATCTGGGTTATGTAAAATTGTCAGGAAGCAGTTGGGAACCTTAGCTCTTACCTCACTTACACCTTAGAAAGTTGAAGGTTTGATAGTTAAGAAAGTCCCTAAGTCTTGTAGTGATACAAAGCAGAAGAGATTCTTTTTAGGTTCATCATCCTCAAGTCCAGAGCTCGATGTAAGACTTGAGGAAGATACTTTTAAAGAATTAATGGAATTGCTTGACTTTTACTCTTGCCTGTGTTCAAAATCGTGAAAGGTTTAGTTCCTCACACTTGATCCAAGTACAGGTCAGAACATTTTGAAAAATTATGGAATAATATAGACAGGGAAGCATAATCAAGAGCAAGACTATCATTCGGTCCAGTGGGTCCATTCGATGATGAAGATTTTTACCTAGTTATTACCAACCATTTGGAATATGATAGGTTCTTCTCACACATCCCCAACTCTTATGAGAATGTGTGTTTCAAAATTTTAGATGATCTAAATGATCTCCAAGTTAAAGAGACATCACTAGAATTTGAAGAGGAGATTCATTCAATAATCGATAAGCTAAAAGAAATTAACCTCGGGATAGAAGAAAATTCTACCCCACATTTGTCTGTTGAATGAAGAAGAAACCAATGACTTAGTTAGCTATCAATGAAGTTTAAAGACTTCCTTGAAGTTATGAAGAAATACCCAGATTATTTTTTGACATTGCAGTCCACAAGCTAACAATAGACCCTAATGATATCTCTATTAAGCAAGCTCCTAGACGCATGCGATTAGAAATTGAATAACAGGTCATCTATGACTCAGATCTTCAACAAACTCATCCATCATCAGCTTGAGTGCTACATTGATGATATAGTAGTCAAGAGCAGAGAAATTGAAGACCATCTCTTTGACTTGAGAGTAGTTTTTGAATGGTTAAGATAATATAACCTTAAAATGAATCCCTTGAAGTATGCATTCGGAATCACTTTAGAAAAATTCCTTGGGTTTCTTGTTCGACACCGGGGAATAGAAATAAATCCTGAAAAGATTAAATTCATCTTAGAAATGCCACCTCCTAAGAGTTTAACTCAACTTAGATCCTTTCAAGGGCGGTTGGCGTATCTAAGATGCATTATCTAAAACTTATCAGGGAGATGTAATCCCTTCTCAGCACTTGTCAAAAAGGATACCAAGTTCAAATGGGATGACAACCCAACACACAGAATATCAAGAACACTTGGTGAAGTCGCCAGCCCTATCCGTGGCCATTGATCCTTTACACTGCTGCATTGGACAACTCCCTCAATGCTCTATTGGCCCAAGCTAATGATGAGGGGAAGGAAAGTGCACTCTACTACCTCAACCATCATCTGATTCTTGCTGAAGCAAACTATCCACCCATTAAGAAACATTGCCTAGCTTTGATCTTTGTATCTCAGAAGCTACGATACTACATGCTTTCTCATAAGGTGAGCTTGATCTCTAAAACCAATCAAGATCTCAACAACCCAATACTTTTGGACGTTTGGCTTGGTCCATGATACTCAGCTTGATATCACATTTGTACCCTTTGTATAAAAAAGGCACTAGTGATTTCTTAGCAACACACCCACTTCTTGATTCGCTAGTGATGATCTCCCAATGAACAAAACATGAACTTAGGGGAGGCCGACAACCGCCAATGGGAGATGTATTTTGATGGTGCTGCTTCTTTTCTTAAAGGTGAAGCACCATGATTTATTCTCCCAGAAAAGCCAGGGGTAGGAATAGTCCTTCTAACTCCAAACCATGATGTGATGAGATTCTCATACTATCTTTCCAACCCTTGCACCAATAATGAAGCCGAGTATGAGGCTTTGATTATCGGTTTAGAGTTATCCATCACTATCAACATCAAGAGCATTAACATCCTTGGGGATTCTCAGTTGGTGATCAACCGATTGTCGTCTAAGTTCTCAAGCCCAAGCTTCATCATTACTAATGAGTATACCATGAAGGCCCAGATTCAAGTCACCATCTACAAGGTTCCCAGAATCAAGAAGATGCCTTGGCTAAACTTGCCAAAGAGTTGGCATGTCCGAAAGATGAGTCCATTTCAATAAAGGTCCAAAATAGACAAGTCATATCCCTTATTGATTCGAAAATCATCGAGTGGCTTTCTCTTGAAGGGGAGGTTGCCATTGTAAAAATGGATAAGGAGCTGGATTGGAGGTAACCGTTCATAGATTACTTGAACACCAGCAAACTGCCTAAAGAGAAATCTCAAGCCCATCAGGTGAAATAAAGAGCCATTTCCTATGTTCTTGTTGATGGCACCATGTACCGACGGTCCTTTGACTAGATGTGGTTGCATTGTTTAGACAAGATTAATTAAGCTAAAGGGTTTAATTTAAGTACCTTCATAACCCTTCCCACACATGTGGATTAGGTATGATTTCTTTAAGGTACTTAGGTTATTGAACACTTAAGCATCTACCCAAAAATGATTGATTAAGTTTCTAGATTAATTTTGGTTTTGAAAATTTTATTTGATTAATTGACTAGATTATTCATGGATTAACCCTTAATTAGATTTGGATTAAGGAAGAAAGGGAGTTTAGAGAATAGCTTAAGGAGAATATCTCAAAATCATTCCATAAACTCCTAATCACTTAAAAAAAGTTTAATTAACTTAATCAAGGAATTAACCATTATTCACATGCTTAATTAAGCTTAATTATATTAAGAGAGTGATTGGGGTTTCATTAATTAATTTTCTTGATTAACTCATTAATAAATTCCAAGAAAATTAGGGGAGGCAAGTCATCCCACCAAACATGCCTGAAGTTTGGAATTAATCAATGAAGTCATTAGAGTAATTGGTTATTAAGTTTAAATAAACAATTAAGGAAAAGGTTTTATTCAAATTCAACTAGAAATAATTCTATTGGATTTTCCTCTGAATTATCTTTAAGATGAACATAAGTTTATATTTTTTGGATTTTTCTACAATTAGTTATGAATTTAGGAATTTTCAATTGATTTAAGTGATTTTTATGAATTCTGTTTATTTATTTTATTAAAATAAATCATTTGACACTCAAAATTCAATATCTTTTAATTCAGATGTCATTTTTACTTGAAATTTTTATGGTATTTATATTTTAACATTAATTTTAATCTCTGAAAACTTCAACTTAATATGCCATATATTTTTGGTTTTATTAAAGAAATTTAATTTTTATTAAAACTTAAATTAAGCTCAAAATATTCAGTGAAATTTGAGGATTTGATTTGATTCAAAAGATAACTCATTGTTTACAATTTTTTTTGTGAAAGAGAAAAAAACACAAATTTAAAAAATGTACTTTGATGGAGCCTCATCGATCAAACAAGTTAAACCTCTAAATTTCCTAAGGGAAGAGTGAATCAATCATCTCATAACACGAAAAGAGGGATAATGCGATCATATGGATTGACCGAAGCTAAATTGAAGGAGTATAGTGGGTGTCTTGAAGAAGCTATTTCATAGCATTCAAAACTTGCATATTTTGGTGATTCTCCTTTATTAATCAAGTACTGCATCTATAGAATCAACAAACTTGAGTTAACTTACAAGCAAGTTCTCGAGCTTATATAGCAGATATCAAATATCACATTTAACTCAGCCCTCAATTAAGAATAGTAAAGTAGATTGTTTAGCAAAATTAGCTAAGAAAATGACAAGCATGAATGGTGATTATATCATGATTGGCATATTTACTCAATGAGTTCTACAGAAAGTATCAATCCCCATGTAGGGGTTATCAAGACCATGCAACTCGTTGCTCTCATGCTCCAAAATCAACAAGGAGTTATACCAGGAAGAGCTAAGAATGACATTGCCTCAGAAAAGCAGTGTGAAGCCTTTATTTAAAAAAGCCGCATGATTAGAGGCAACTCTTCATCGACTACTTTAAAGAAGAAAAATAATAAAATAATAAATCACTGACAGCTCAAATCGAGAAGAGAATGTTACGCTATGCTTTCATCAACAACACTCTATATCATAGATCATTCGAACAAATGTGGCCATGATGCCTAAATATAGATGAAGGTACCAAAGTGATGGTTGAAGTTCATGAAGGACTTTGTGGTGCATGTCAGTCAGGTCTAAGATGATAGTAAAGATCAAAAGGATGAGCTATTACTGGCCTTCTATGATGAGAGACTATATCAATCATGCTAAGAGGTGTCATGAATGCCAAGTACATGGGAATATAATTCATCAACCTCCATATCCACTACACCCAATAATAGCATCCTGGCCATTCGAATGCCATCACTTCGAATAGCAATCCAATACAATCTAACTGAAGTCCAAAATGCTTGTTTGAGAATGGAAGAGCTCGACATGCTTGATGAAGATAGATTACAAGCTCATCAAAATTGGGAAGTCTATCGAGCAAAGATGTCCATAGCTTTTGACCATACGGTGCGGCCTCAAACATTCCAAGGGGAATTGGTTTTGGTGTGAGAAGACCGCTTATTCTAATCAAAATTTTGGTAGCAATTTGAGCCCAATTGAGGGCCCTTTTGTTATTGAAAAAGTGTATCAAGGAGAGGCATACCAACTCATTGACCTAAAGGGTGAAAGACCAATGCCACCAATTAATGATGGATATTTAAAAAAGTATTATACATGAGGAATACATTCACAATAGAAATACATAAGATATTTTTCAATATATCTATTTAGATCGACATTGCTACGCCAGGTCCCTAAATAAACATACTATGAAAACTTTTATGTGAAAATTCTCTTACATACAGACATTTTAGATTTCTATACATAATGAAATCAATGTTGCATGTTAAAACCCTTAAGAGCATATCAATTCAAATATTGATGTATTTGCATATTCATCTTAGTTCTTAAAAGTTTTAATTTCCGCAAGACAGGGCATTTTTAATTTATGTTAAATTTATTTGAGTTAACATCGTGCTATAAGATGATATCCTTAAATATATTTTAATTAAAGTTGACATCGAGCTTTACATCAAAATCTTTAAACACATCCCTAATTATTATTATTATTATTAAGTTGCAAGTTCTTACGTGGATCAAAGAATTTATTTCTACACATGAAAAGGCAACCCTAAATGTCAAAAATTTATTTCTCATATTTGCTAAATTCTAGAGATCAAGTCAGAAGAACTCCCAATTTCATAAGTTTTAATCAACTAAGTTGGAGAAACATCAACCTCTACATCCTGAAGTCTAGGACACAGATGAGTTCTAAAGGTCGAACTCAACAAGCCCACAAATGGCCCAGTTGTTGACATTCTCCTCCAACAAGTCAAAGAGTGAGTGAAAGAGTTCTCATGCTTGATGATAAAACCACCAACTCATGATAGCTTAAGTCAAAGACTTAAGTAGGTTCTAAGTCCCAAGCCAAATATGGTCGAGTTTTATGCTCATCACTCAACAAGTTAAAAAAGGAAGTGGAAAGATCCATCAGTCAAAGATGATTACACCAATCTCAAACTAGATCTAGCTTAGTGATTACAAGTAACTAAGATCCAAGAGATCTTTCTACTTGGTCGATAGATCAAGATAATCTAGGAAACTCTCACCCAGCCAAATCAATCTATATATTGTTGATATTTTAATTTATTCTTAAATGATCCGATCAAGCTCAAAGCATGATTAAAGTCAATCTCCTCAAATAAGTCCAAAAAGTAGAAAGTGCGAGGAAGGAATTTCAGTTCATAAAGCGATGGACAAACTAAAAGAATTTTGTGGTCTGTACATTAATATAGATTGATAACTCAACATAGACTAGTAGCTACTGGTTATCCAAAAATTCTTCAATGAATCCAAAGAAAGCATGACTAAATACTCATGGTCTAAACTAAAGGAATTTTGTGGTTATATAAATCTTAAAGCACACATTGCTATTGAACTCAAGATAGACCTAGTATTTTAAGGTCAATCATTTATATGCACCCTTCAATGAATCCATCGCAAACACAAAATTCATGGTACATATTCTGACAAGTCAATATACCATTCAAGTCCCTTCATCAAGTTGCTAAGCTTAAATTGATAAGGAATTTCAACCAAGCATGGATAAATCAATTCCCCAGAGGAATCCTTCATCAAAATAAATAAACCAATTCCTCCATCAAACCCAATTAAGCAAGAAGCTAGGATTGAAGGAAAGTTAAATCTAGAAGGACATAAAAGAAAGAGATCTTCAACAGAGCCATTGAACCAGATAGTAAATGGTGTAAGAACTCTTATCTATCCGACAAGTCGATTCTGACAAATCAGCCAATCTCGTCATTAAGCATGTCCTAAATTAGGCATCATACTAATGAAGAATCCTATCAAAGCTCTGTAAGGCATTGCAATCGAAGCTGAAATGATCTATGTTCTGCTTTTAGTATTCTAAGTGTTCAACAAATGTGACTCACTCCATGCACAAATCACATTTATTAGGGGGGGGGGATTTATTGACCTTCATGTGTCGTCAAGTCCTAAAAAATTCAATTTTTAACCTAAGAGACATAAAATTAGGTCTCAAAACACATCACCTAAAATGGTTGAAATATTCTCTGAAGAGGATGACATTACTTCCAATTAAAACATCAAAATTAAAATATAAATATTGCATAATCTAAAGAAATTGATCTATCAAGCTATCAATCCAACATGCATATCGAGTTGAAGTCATGATATGAATGAGTTTTCATAAAATTGATCACACCTAGGGTGCGCTTGGATTTGATGGATTGATGATAAATTTTAAAATCGATTGATTTTGGATTCAAAAGTATAACCAAACCACCAAATAAAATGCAAAACCAAATAAACCAAATAATTTAATTCAATTATTTTAGTTTAGTTTTAAATAAAGCATTACATTTAAAATTATTTGCATAATTTTTTATTATATAATGAACAAGCAATAAAAAATAGCATAAATATAATTAAAAATGCAATTAACTAGTTCACGTACTAAAAATATTTAAAACTAATTTTTACTTACCTGAATAATATTTTGAACTTAGAAGTTGATGGAACCATATTACCATATTATGAGACCAAAATATTTTAGAAAATTGGATAATGGTCTTCCAAAAAATCACCTACTAAGTATTTAAAAATAAATAAAAAAAAGTGTATAATAGATAAGCCTACTATACATAAATTAATAATTCCATATTACATATAATTATTTTGGTTTATTTGGTTCTATCCAAAATTTTATTTAACAAACCAATCCAAAACCAAAACCAAAGAATTTAAACCAAAATAAATTACTAAGTTCAAAACCAAAACCAAATTACTCAAAACTTTGGTTTAGTTTGGTTTTTTTTGGTTAAAACCAAATAATGCACACTAATCACACCGTTTAAAATGTCAAAACTACTAAATGAGACTATCCACCTTGAGAGGAAATACCAATGATCAAGTGATAAATCAAAGTTGAAATATACTGGACGTCACCAAAATTAAGCTAAATGACATCTAATCGATGAATGGACTTTGTCGTCATGTTCAAAACATCAAGATTGGTTAGAATATAAGTATTGTATAACTTGATGATCAATTGATCAAAAGTCGAATATCCGCATGTATATCAAAGTTAAATCCATGCAAGCCAAATCATCTCAGTTCATGAAATTGATTGCGCCATTAGCTTTAAAATATTTAAAATTATTAAGAAAATTATCAATTAAATGACATTCTACGTGAAAATTGAGAACCACACGTATTTTGATAAAAATTCGATTTACTGAACCAAATGACCTTCGATTGTGAAACGGACTATACCATTGTGTTTAGAACATCAAAATAACCTTAAATTGATATATATTTTGATTACCTAATTGTGTCAATGTAAAGTTCATATTAAAGAGGATTAATTAATAAAAATATTATAAAATGGGCTAATAACCTAAAACTAGCTCAACCAACTCCCTAAATGAAACCAGCGGACTAATTGGCTCTCCTTCCGACGATCCCTCTTCAGATTGATCAAAGTCCTTCTCCTCATTTCTCACTTTAAAGAAACCCACGCATCGAAGGCTCCTCATTCAAAGAGAACCTTGTCTCTCCCACCTTTCTTCTTCCCAGAAATGACCATCTTTCCATTCAATGGAGCTGATTCTATCTCTTCTCCAGCCTCTTTCTCTTAGATCCTTGTTTTCCTCCAAAAAATGATTCTTCCTCCTTCTTTCTTTTCATCTTCTTTTTTTTCCCTCAAAAGTATCTTCTTTCACAAAAAATCCAAAGTTCATTTTCCCCACTTTTCTCAATCCAAAATTTCCCACTTTTTTCCTAGTATGAATTTCCTATTTCATTTTGCCACAACCGGAGAAGAACACCATCATTAGGCGGGTTCTTCTTTCGATTTCTGGGGTCTCCTCCCTTACATTACCCTTCCAATTTCTCTTCGTCGCAACTGGAGAATATCATCATTAGGTAGGTTCTTCTCCTAGTTTTTAGCATCTCCCTTTCTATCTCTCTCTCTGACTTTTCCCCTTTGCCGTAACCAAAGAGAAACATAGTCATTAGGTGGGTTCTTATCTTGGTTTTCGACATATCCAACCCCGTTTCTTTGCCGATGTTGACCTCATTTTTAGAGTGAGCTCTCAACTTCTCCATCTTAAGCATAGGATTCCTCTTAGACTTTAAGAGTTCCTTAGTATTAAGACACATCTAGTGATTAGGTGGACACTAAAACCTAGCCCTAGAGACTTAGAAGGGTTAGCCATAGGAATAGGTCATGCCTTAAGGGTGTTAGGAAAACTTCCTACCCTTAGCTTAAACCATTCCTCACCTTTCGTCTTTCAAGTCAAACTCCAAATCAAATCTATTTGATTTTCTCCAAACTCAAATCAATTTCATGATAAAATTCCAAGATTGAAATCCATGATTGAAACCCACGATCAAAATCCATCAAAAAATTCCTAAGTCAGAATTTTGCCTTAAGTCCTTAATCTTCCCTTAAGGACTTATTCAAAATCATGATTCAAACCATCAAATTTGAGATTTTCTCATCCATTTATATTCTCATTTATATTCACATTTATAAATGAAATATAAATTCAAACCCATCAAATCAAAATCAAAATTCAAAGTCAATTCATGAAAATTTTCTTAAATCCCTTTAATTTTCCATTAAAGGACTTAGCCAAAATCAAACCTAAACTGTGATCAAACCTATTCGAACCCTTGAGATTTTCTCAAAATTTATTTATATTCTCACATATAAATGAAATATAAATATAAATCATTTAAATCCAATTCAAAAATTAAATTCCAATTTAAAATTCCTTTAAATCCTTTAAAATCCCTTTAATAGATTTAACCTAAATCATGATCAAACTCATTCAAATTCATGGGATTTTCTCAAAAATTATTTATGTCCTCATTTATATTCTCATATATAAATGAAATATAAATATAAATCAATCAAATGCAATTCAAAAACTAGATTTCAAATTAAAAATTTTCTTAAATCCTTTAAATTCCCTTTAATGGATTTAACCTAGATCATGATTAAACCACTTTAAATTCTTGAAATTTTCTCATGATCAATTTATATTCTCATTTATATTCACATATATAAATGAAATATAAATTCAAACAATCAAAACCTATTCTAAAAATCAAACTCAAATCAGCTCAAAATCCAATCTAAGCCTTTCAAGTCAAAATCTTGAACTTGGTCAAATCATTTTCAAATCAATCCAAATCATTGATTTTCTATCATGGTTCAATGAATCCTACAATCATGAACTCATATTTCAAACTTCAATCAAACAATCAAAACCCAAATAAAAAATCAAACCCAAGACCCCTTCATATTCTTCCTTTCAGTATGAAATTTTCAGATGGATCAAAACCCATTTGACTTCAAATCACTTGTAAATGGATTTATATTTTAATCATGAGTCCATGTACAAGATCAACCAACTTCAAATCAAGCTTTGACCAATCCATTTGACCCACTTTGGCTCACTTGACCCAAATTGACCTAAAGTATCCTTATGAGCCAACTTTTGATCCTAACCAAATTGGATTGAACCAAACTCATATATCCCTCTCATCATGATCAACAATCATCATGGGATGATCAATCAATCAAATTGGGTCAAACCAAGTCAAACTTAAGGGTTGACAAGTCAACACTTAACCTAAAATGAAACCTTACATATAAATTCCACCATAGGCCAAATTGATTGAAACCATTGATCTAAGTTCACTCATGACCTATGTTTGAACTTGACCAAGCCAACATTTGAGCCTAACCCTAATTGGCCCACTTGAAAGTTGACCCATTTTGACCTATAAGATCAAAATGTGTCAAAACTTGATCTAAGCCAAATTGATTGAAACCAATGGGTCAAGTCAATTCCAAATCACTTGTGAAACTTGACCAAAGCCTCAATTGGCCAACTAGACCCCTAAATTAACCTTAGACCCAACATGACCTAAAGGGGTCATGTTGAGCCAAAATTGAACTTAACCCAAATTGATTGGAAATAAAGATACCAATCCATATGACTAACTAACCTAAACCTACCCTTGACCTACCTCAATAGGTCAACTTGACCCATTTGACCTAAATGAAGTCATATGAGCCAAAACCAAATATATATACCAAATTGAATCAAACCAAAGCCAAAAATATTTCAAATGGTCATATGAACTTGACCAACCTTGGTTTGACCCAATTTGAGTGTTAATTGACCCATTTTGACCTAAGTGGGTCAACATGAGCCAAACCCTATCAAATGGATTCCAAATCTAATGAAACTTGGCCAAACCTAGTTTCTCCACATACCCAACATGTCCAAAGTGGAAAAATAATAAAATGACAATTCTACCCTTAGGCCATAGAACAAATTTTGGCCTAACCCATGGATATTTTTATCATACCCTTTTCACAATCACTTGAGACTTTCCTAAAAGCTCAAGGGGACTTAGTGCTGAGTAGTGCACCCAACACAATGGGTTTGGGTCAACCCATTTGGTCCCTAGATCAAACCCGACCACCTAACTTGAAATTTAGCTTTCAAACTCCCTCTCAAGCTCAATTTGCACATAAAGTCCATTCCTTGGATCAAACCGACCATGTGCACACTCAAAAAAGTCAAAACATTATCCTTAATCTCATCAATTGGATCAAAATGACATGGACATTGTCATTGTATGATCCCAAGGGGAGATATACTCCCCTAATTCAATCTTCATTTGCACTCACTTAAGGTCAATTGAAGAATAGGAAGGAGAGCCAATAGGATTGATCCCAAGCCTCTAGAGCTCTTCCCATTTCTTCTTTCTTGACTTTTGAACAATGAAAATGGGAGGAGTGAATTGCCAACTTCTTCTAAACTTGATCTCCTCCCACCTCCTTCACAATTCTTCTAAGGACCAATGAGCTCACTCAAGCTTCCATTGGAGTTCCCATAGAAAGTAGAGGAGCAATTGGATCAAAGCAGGATCTTCAAGTGGTGTTGGTCCATGCCACTCAATCCCAAGGCCTAGAATTTCAATAGGCTTCACCTCCATGAAGCAACTTCGATCTCGAGCACCGGATCACCTCCAATGTATGGATTTTTGATCACCAAAATTAATGTGGTGTGGAGCTTTGTGAAATTTTCACCTCATCAATTTTGATTGTTGGATTTACTGCTCTCTATCTCTAGATGGTGTGTGTTGAATTTGGTGTGAATCCATACTAGATCGAGCTTAGATCTTTCCCTTAATCATGGACGATCCCTATCGATCAAGGGGAAGAACTTGGCTCTTCTCAACCGTCCATCCACACATTTTTGATGGATGATTGAGATTATTTAGCACGTTTAGAAATCTAATCATCCTTTATAAACTACGAGGGGATTCTTAGTCGTCTGATCTTTGATTGGATGATAGAGAAATAAGTGTGTGTGCCGCCGCCACCTTTGTGAGGTGACATCTTAAGTTGCCCCTTCACAGTGTGATGCATGTAAAATGCACTGACCGTTGCCGCCACGTGTCATGCCGTGAGCCAAGGATTAGCCAGGGATTAATTAAGTGTATTAATTAATTCCTAATTAATCTAGAGAACTTCAAAAATGCATAACTTTTCATAGAAAATTTAAAAAAAAATGAAATAAAAACTTATGGATAGATAATTAAACCTAAAACATTTTAAAATTAATTTTAATAAATTTTGAATTTCGATTTTTTCAAAATTTGGATTTTATTAGAAAGTGTATTTTGCAAATTACTCTTTGATTATGCCTCAATTTAATCCAAAACTTTTTGAGTAAGTTTTAGGGGATGATCTCTATCTCCGGTAATTTTCTTGAGATGTATTGAATAATAGATTAGCATAATTGCATATGGTTTCCTTAATTACCTTCATGTAATTAAGCATATTAAGGTATGATTAGTGGTTTTACCCCATGATTAGGGATTAAGGTCAAATCCAGTAAGTAGGAGGTTTATAATTTTGGGGCATTTCCCAAGCTATTCCCTAAACCCCTTTCTCCTTAATCTCTTAATTAAGGGTTAATTCATTAATTATCCCTTAATCAATTTTAAAAATTCTAAAAGTTCGAACTTAATTAATCTATCTTGGGTAGATGCTTAGGTGTTTAATAGCCTAAGTTCAAAGGAAATCAAAACCCCATTCATAAGTGAAAGGGTGTTTGAAATTACCTAAGCTAAACCCCTTAGCTTAATTAACTTTTAATTGTGAGCCAAATTGCATTAGGCCATTTCATTATTAGGTGCATTACAAATTTAAATTCCTTGTGGTTTTTATGTCATCTCATTGGCTCATAATTATTTAGTTAATTTTATGGTGTAGTGGGTTAATTAAGTTACTTTCATACCTTAACCTAATCAATGCTTAAAAATGGATTTAATTATCTAAAAATTAAACAAAAATACAAAACACATGTGGGAATGGGTTAGGAATAGAAAACTCATCTCACATTTTAAAATTAAATCAAACTTCAGACTAAACAAAAATCATTTTGAATTTAACTTTGATTTATTCTAAATTTTCTTATTCCATAAGAATGTCTTTAGGATTTAAGTAAAGTGAGTTTGTTTACATGCTTTCATTACTTTGAATCTTCCCAACATGTTAAGTTGTATGTCATGTGATTCATGCATTCATAATTTTGAAATTCAAATTTTAAAATGAAATTATTGTTTACTTTATGTCAAATTTGTTTGTGCTAAAGTAGAAATATGAGTGGCTATTATCACTACTAAATCCAAATTATTTTCAAAGCATATAAATCAAATATCGAATTTGAAAGTATGCTACTTGTATTTTAATTATGAGCTTGCATGTGATAGATTATAAAGTCATGTTTAGTATAGGTTTTCTTTCTTATGTTGGCATAATTTTGAATAGAGTTGGTAAGATGTAGGGTTCAATTGAAAAGAACCCAACACTTACTTAATTCTATACCCTTTTCATCCCTATGCTATCATTTAAGAAGGGCTACCTATACTTGCATATATAAATTGCATAAGATAAAATGAATCCATTAAACAACTTTTGCATATTTCTTTTCTATTTCATTTCTTTTATATGCATGTTTCTATTTAAGAAAAGTGGTATATTAGACTAGACAACCCCAAGGTTGCGAGGATTTAAGTAGTTCTAAGTATGTCTTGTACCTTACACCTCTGGTTAACAATGGCATTGTACTCACTTATGTCTTTCTTACTTTCATGTATGTATGTGAAAATTTAGATAAGGAAAATCTTTTCTGCTTAAGAAAAATCATGCATATTAAACTTCTAAATTTTCTTAAATGGATTACTTAGCATGCATCATAAAGTTGTTAACATTCTCATTTGTATGTATAGATATGCTTAGGGTCCATCCATATGCATGTTATATATGTTGGGAAAGAAATGAAGTAATGTGTTATGTGAATTTTGATTCATTTTATTTAATCTTAAAATGCTTTCTTTTGAATAGTTTGTTTAGAGTTTATCTAAACTTAGGATTGATTAAAAGATGTAATCAAAACATTCACCTAAATGAAATTAAAATGTGAATCCACTTTAGAAATTACTTTAGGGAAGGAAAGAGAAGTTCTCTTCTCTTCATAACTTAGTAATTAATTGTATTTCTTAAACCAAATTAAAACATAAAATAAAACCAACCCAAAATATTTAAACAACTTAAATAAAACTCTCCTCTAAGTTGAACATGTTCTTCACACTTATAAAATTTAAACCTAAAGTCCTAAGCTAAGCATACCACACAAACCTTCAAAGCATACACATTAGCCTAAGTCACCACTTCTAGCCTTAGGTTAGGTAGGTGCATGGTTTTGTGTTTGTTTTATTTTATAATATATGTTTTAGACTGGATGTTATGGTGTATGCTCAGAATGAATGGTAGGATGTTCTTAGTCTAACTATTCTTTCTCAGGGATTGTGCTTACTTATCATAAATAAAAATATAAATGCTTTTGCTGTTTTTATACCCCTAAGCATAATCCATATGTGGACTTAGTCACCCATGTGGGGTGATAAGTCCAATATACATGCTTGGGATTTGTGTGGTATGAACTAACCTATGTTTTGCAGGTGTTAGTTAGATTTTCACATTTTCTTTTCATGAAAAAATTTGTATAATTAGGATTTTGGAATGATTTGTTATGGGGATTAGGATGAACATTGGTCATAAGATCCTGTCTTATGCACCATGTGAAGCCTTGGAGCATCCACCTTCTAACCATCCAAAGGAGGAACCAAAGAAGAAAGAAGAAGAAAAGAAAGAAGAAAGAAGAAAGAAAGAAGAAAAGCTTGAAGACCCCCATAATAATGAATTCTTTGCTTAATTATAATTTAATTCATTTGCAATTTGGGTTGTATAAGGGAGCTCGACTACCCATATTTTATATTTTTGGGTTTGTGCGTTGGTGCCCGACCACAACAGCCATTTATTCTTATTGCAATTACCTTTATAAATTAATTGACAATTTATTTACCTTTTGCATTTGGTGGCATGATTTTTCTAGTTTCTTCCTTACTTTATGTATGGCCCGGATGTGGATTAGGCTCTTAGGAAAAATAAATCTTTTACCCAACTTAACAATTAAAAAATTAAATAACTCATAACCTCATTTAAAGTTTAAAATCAAGATAAAAGAATTAATAACCCTTAGTGATGAGTATTTCTTTATAATATCATGCACAAATGCATCTTATTTCACTTTTGAGAGGCTTCCACCTTGCCAGAGAACTCATCTTGACCTTTGAGAGCCGTGGTGGAAACTCACCTCCTCCCTTATTGCTGATTTTGACCAATAATCTGATTTCTCATGCATTAATCATAAAAATCCTATTAGCCTGAGTTTGTCCAAAATAAAATTAAATGAAATTTGAATTACATTAGATTTAGGTCATTTGAAGCATGTCCTTTACAGATCTCTTTAGGAGTGAGTTTAAGGACTTAGTTCTTCTAAATAACAGCCTAACTATCTTGCATAGCATAAAGATTTGCCTACATGTATTTAAAATCAGGAGGAGTTGGCCACCATAAATTTGTAAGTCCAAGTTGGGTGATTTGTCCTCTTGTGGAGGCAAACCACCACCCATTTTTGCCTTAGATTTAGTGCTGCCCTCAAAGCTCCTAGATTTAGGTTTTGAGATTCCTTGTGGGCCATAAGCATAATTCCTCACCTCTAGGCTTTTCTTAATCTATGTTAAGGAATCCTAAAATTCTAATGAAAATGCAACACAAATAAACTAAATCAATTTTAAAATGTAAAGCCCAACTATAGATAGTTTGAGATGCTTTAGGTTTCTATCATGAGGCATCTCCTACTTATCTTCCATTTTGGCTTCGATAATAACTCCCTCTTTTGATCAATCCCATTTGATCTTCAAACACAAAACCAATAGATTGATAGTCCTTCATATTGAAATCTTCAAAGATGACGATCATTTACCTTAATCAAGAATTTTCCTAAGGGAAACCATCCCTTAGGATGTAATTAACTATGAGGGCTTGCCCCTATAGAAAACTTAATGAACCCAGTTTAAAATAAACCTTGCTTTACTTTTCCATATTACGTAGGGGAAGAATCTCTGGTACATATGCATACCCATCATCCTTAGGAGTCCTTATTGAGGTGATTGGTTCCATTAAAGGGTAGTGATTTCTATCTCTTGAGATAGTACACTATTTTCTTGAAGATGTATTTGATTACTTGAATAAGTACATCTATGGATCTGCGTGATGTCATACTAAGAGAAATTTTTATATAGGTGTTGCCTCTTTCATTTCTCCCCACAGATTTGAAGGCGAATCCCCTATAGAAAATTTTCACCGATTTTCTCATGAAAGGTTCCTCCATCTTTGGTAAATGATTGTCTTGAGTATCGATAGGGTTTGTACTTTGGT
Organism: Cymbidium sinense; assembly: GCA_021442155.1. Taxonomy (NCBI): domain Eukaryota; kingdom Viridiplantae; phylum Streptophyta; class Magnoliopsida; order Asparagales; family Orchidaceae; genus Cymbidium; species Cymbidium sinense. Next base: position 107,024,751 of record CM038217.1, read on the forward strand.
ATGAATCCAAGACTATCTTTCTTGTGACACTTATTTTTCATTCTTGAGTTGAGTTAGCCAACATCTTTAAGTTTTAGACCTCATTCCTTATTGGTCTTAAAACCCCCGTTTATTTCTCCAATGGGTAAAATGAAAAGATCTAAATAAAAAGAAAACATTTTAAAAGACATCCTCCCTATCATTTTCATGATAAGGAAAGGTTCATCCTAAAATAATAAATCTTCCATAAAGAACTTCGCTTTTCAAAAACACCTTTTTTAAAAATATACTTAATAAAAATATTTTTCACAAAATTTTGTCACCCTCATTTAATAATAATTCCATAATTTACATGGATTTTTAAAATAAAACTAAATAATATTTTCCAAAAGCACAAATGAACATCTTCTTTCAATTCACTTTGATGAAGATTTCATTTTCAAAATAAAATGAATAATCATTTCAAAATCACAATCATAATCATAAAATTCTCAAAAGCACATGAAGTTTTCTATTCAATACACTCACACTTATTGAATATAAAGTTCATTTATAAACAAAATTAAAATTTTTAAAAAAGCACACATGAACATCTTCATCTAATATACTCAAGTTTATTAAAGATTTCATTCCCAACTAAAAATATCATTTATCCCACTTAAACATATTTCACATATGTTTTAAGTAAGTTCTTTCAAAAGCAACAATCACATAAACTATTTTTTCACATTTCAAAATAAAATTGATTCCATTCTACATACTTAAATTTGTTGAATGGATCCCCTTTTCAAAAATTAAACTAAAATCATATTTCAAAAAAATTTCAAACTTACATTTGGAACCATTTAACATACTCAAATTTGTTAAATGAAGTTTCACCAAAATAAAAAAAATCAACAATCATTTTCAAAAAATTTTAAACAATATTTGGAGCCTCATTTAACATGCCCAATTTTATTATGAAGTATCCAAATCAAAATAAAAATTTAAACAACATTTGGAACCTCACTTAACATGCCCAAATTTGTTAAGTGAAGTCTCCAAATAAATAAAATTTTAAACATTTTGGAACTTCACTTAACATACCCAAATTTGTTAAGTGAAGTCTCCAAATCCAAAAATTCAAAAAATTTTCAAATACATTTTTGATTTAATCGAGCGTAATCAAGTTTGCTAAATGAAATTTCTAAATCCAAAATCAATAATCAATAATCATGTCTCAAAAATTTTCAAACAATATTTGAACACTTAACATAAATTTGTTTATAAATCCAAAATTCAAAAAATTTCAAAATAACATTTAAAACCTCACTTAACATGCCCAAATTTGTTAAGTGAAGTCTTCGAATCCCAAAACTAAAATTTCCAAACATATTTTAGAACTTCTCTTAACATACCCAAATTTGTTAAGTGAAGTTTCCAAATCCAAAAAATTAAAAAAAATTTCAAATACATTTGGTACCTCACTTAGCATACTCAAATTTGCTAAATGAAGTTTCCAAATCTAAAATCAAAATCAACAATCATATTTCAAAATTTTCAAACAATATTTGGAACTTCATTTAACATACCCAAATTTGTTAAGTGAAGTATCCAAATCCAAAATTCAAAATTTTCAAACACATTTTGGAACCTCATTAACATACCCAAATTTGTTAAGTGAAGTCTCCAAATCCCAAAATTCAAAATTTTCAAACACACTTTGAAATTTCATTTAGCATCAAATTTGCTAAGTGAAGTTTCCAAATCTAAAATCAAAATCAACAATCATGTTTCAAAATTTTCAAATAATATTTGGAATTTCATTTAACATACCCAAATTTGTTAAATGAAGTATCCAAATCCAAAATTCAAAAATTTTCAAAACATTTTGAACTCACATTTAACATACCCAAATTTGTTAAATGAAGTCTCCAAATCCAAAATTCAAAAATTTTCAAACATGCATTTGGAACTTCATTTAGCATAATCAAGTTTGCTAAGTGAAGTTTCCAAATCAAAATCAAAATCAACAATCATATTCAAAATTTTCAAAACAATATTTGGAACTTTATTTAACATACCCAAATTTGTTAAGTAAAGTTCCAAATCCAAAACCAAAATTTTCAAACACCTTTGGCCTTCCTTAACATACCAAATTTGTTAAGGAGAAGTCTCAAAACCAAAATCATCAAAATTTTAAACACACATATTTGAAATTTCATTTAGCATACCCAAATTTGTTAAGTCAAATTTTTCAAAAACTATGGAATTTCTCTTTAGCATACCAAATTTGCTAAAGTTGAATATCCAAATCAAAATCAAAAAAAAAAAACATTTTCTTTAGCATACCAAATTTGCTATCCATTTTCAAAAAAAAAAAAAATCAAAACATTTCAAACAAATGAAATACTTGATTTCTTAGCATACCTAAATTTGCTAAGAATTTCCATTTTCAATCAAACAAAATACTCTTAGATTCTTCATCTTACTAAATTTGCTAAGTAAGAATTCCAAATTTCTAAAATCAAAATAAAATCATAAAAGAATCACTTTAGCACTTAGCATACTTAAATTTGCTAAGTAAAAATTTAAAAATCAAACAAACAAAATCATTTGGATTATTTTAGCATACCCAAATTTGCTAAAGGAAAGGATCCTCAATCAAAACTCAAATTCAAAACAAATGAACAAAATTTATTAAAATTTGAATCCATATTCAACATACCTAAATTTGCAAGAATTCATATTCAAATTCAATCAATAAATTTATTTGAACCTACTAACACTTCCAAGTTGTTATGTGGTTCAAATTTTAAAATTCAATTCAAAAAAATCAAAAAAAAGACAATTCATTTCATTGCATTCTTTTACTCTAAATTTTCTACTAAAAAAAACATTCAAAAAATCTTTATGTATGGATCACTTTAACATCAAATTTGTTAAAAGGTTCCATAAATCAAATCAAATTCAAAAAAATCAATTTACATCTGATCAAGCATCTTATAAAAATTTTGAATCCATATTTCAACATACCTAAATTTGTTGAAGTTTGATTCATATTCAAATTCCTCTTCAATCAATCTTCAAATTTATTTGAACCCCACTTAACACTTCCAAGTTGGATGTGGGTTCAAATTTTCAAAATTCAAAATTCAAAATCTATGGAGATAGAAATTGATACAAGTTCATTATCAGATTCTTTTCAAGGTGTGCGAATGTTAGTTTACTACGTAAAATTGTTCTCAAAAAAATTCTTTACTTTCCCCCCATGGTATGGATCTAGCTTTAGATCAGACTGACTTCCCTTGCCTAGACCATAAGCACTTGTTCCACTTTGGCCAAGGATTTGAGGGGGCCAAGATCACTTGTAAGGGCATTTCCCTCACCACAGTTAGCATGAAGAAGGTGGCCGAAGCTCATCGTGGTAGATATCATCTATTGGATGTCTCCTCATTAAGAGGAAAGTAGTACCACACTTCGCTTATTATAGATCATCAAGACCAGTACCTTCCAGCTGCAGTCATCCTAGAGTTGCCCATGTTCTCTAGTGTGGGTTAGCACCCCTACCATATGTACCTCCAAGGTAAGGCTCCCCGGTTTTGGGGCTTGCCTCCCACATTTGAGTCTAGCTGCACTCTCATCCTACTCATACTCAAGCAGAACAAGAACCGTATGATCAAATGGTCCACTGAGATGAGAGCTGAGTAGCATAGATCAACCATGGATGAGTCTCCCATGATCACTTCACCACTAGTTATGGAAAACTAGTTTCATGTTCTCATGAGATCAAACAAAGAGGATGCCAGGAGGATCCGCTCATCACCTCCTCCAGCTTGCCACCAATTTCTATGAGGAGGTCGCCGCCACTCACTCTATTCACGTAAGTAGGCGAGCATATGCTGAGTCAAAAGATACGCCGATCTTGATCATGCCCCCAGCAGTGGGAGAGATCATCGAGAGGGCCTGAGGCCCATACATCACACATTACTACAGAGATGATTCATTGCCACGCTTTTGATTTTCCATTTTCACTTTCGGGCACCATACTGATAGTATTCTTCTCACGAGGACCAATGACCTTAAGATTGCAGTTCCTATATCTCCCATTCCATCTAAGGCCATGAAGGCCACATCCGGGGAAAAATGTACCCCAAGCAGATTTGGCTACCACCAGGATCCTACTCTCCTACACCACAGTGGGGCCAAGCTCTCCTGACCTCGCCTCTGGGTGGGAAGGAGTGGCACCCCGAGCATCGTGTTCCTTCACCAACTCCGCCCATACAGCCGGATGTGAGATGGTGAGCTTATCATAGATATTCCGTGATGACAAGTAGTGTAGAGGATCATCCTAGATTGTTACCCCTATTACAATAATAAGAGTATCATTCTCTAGTGAGTAGATGCATTGACTCCCCTGACGAGGTCCTGCCTCTCCATGAGGATCGACATCACCCCTAAATTATTTGTACCGCTGAAGGATCGATCCTTAGATGAGATAGTTGCACACTATTTCATGGAGAAGAAGGAGATCTTAGGTACCGGTCATGAAGAGAGAGCCTTGATCCCAATGAAGATGACTTGATGGGGATTCAAATGAGTATGCATGGTCGATACTAGAGGATCTCTTCTGGGAGCAACCATGGAAGGTGATGAGGTTGATCAAGAGGATACCAGAATCCCAACACCTCCAACTTGTTAAGGTAGAAGGATGAGCATTGATAGGATGACATCGTTATAGGACTTGTTAGCAATTGTCACACTTTAAATAAGCCCTCCAGTTCATCCTATTACATGTCGCCAAAAGCTAGTGCATGTCTTAGACCCGTTAAGACTCTACCTCCATTGAGCAAGGTAGCACTAGCCCAGATAGAAATAAGGGAAAAGTACCTCCATACAAGAAAAAGATATAAAATCCATGGTTGAGTAGTAGTGAAGGAAGCTTTGGCTCCCTGAGAGGATCATCCCAAAGGGTAGACCCTACCCAGAGGAATTCAATGCTATTTAGTATCCGAAAGATTTCATGCCTCCTTCCTTCAAACGCTTTCATGGAAGTGGGAATCCAAGGTAGCATAGAGCTCACTTGTGGCCTTATAATGCAGTGTAGTGATGCTTTACTCTTAGACTCTTTGTCTAGCTAGGTATTGCTTTTGATTGGTATATTGAATTGCCCAATGGTTCAGTAAAGACATTTGTCGAGTTAGAGCAACTCTTCATCAAGAGATTTGGAGCTCATCAAAGGGTTTAGTGATCTCATAGCATACAACACCCAACACTTCACTTGTTGATTATATTCTCATGGCATAACAAGTATGAAGTGTGAACCGCATTGTCTACAACATGCCATTGAGATTCTCTTGAAGAATATCCATGGCCCGCCTTCATGCTTAAGGGCTTCACTATCAAGACATTTTGAGAAGCTAATCAACAAGGCGCTAGTCTACAAGGAGAGGCCAAATAGTTTCCTTTTCAAGATGCCAAGAAATCCCAAAAGGTCTATGAGAAGAAACCGAGCAAGAGTGGTTGACAAAGTGAAAGCGCTAGAGATTAGTTTGAGAGACCATGACCTCAGTACCCTCCACCTCCTTTGCCACCACCGAGGCAACCATACTGGCCTCCACCAGCCTCCATGGCCAAAGATAGCCACATACCATACCACCAAGATGATGCATACCTCCACCGTGTAGCTATGGTCCACCTACTCTTTTAGATAAGTTAAACAAACCTTATTCTTTTAAGAGGGAGGTAATCAAGAAAATCTTTAAGAATCTCTTAAAGAAACTGATTTTCACCTAAGCCTAGAGACTGAGGAAGTAGGCAAAAGTCATGATCCAAACTTTTCCCTTACCATTGTATGCTAGGCCACATTTTGGAGGATTGCTTACATTCAAGGATGCTTGAACACAATTTCAAGATCTTAGTTATCCCTAAGGAATACCTTGTAGAATCACCTTCTAGTTCCATTCAGGTAATCCTCAGGGATACAAGTGATCCTACCAAAATCAAAGAAAGTTAGGACATCTCTTTGTCTAAAACCTCTAAGAAAGTAATTCAGAAGATCAAAAAGTTTTCCTTGCGTGCTGAGTGCCTCAAACCTCCAACACCAAGGAAAGTTTGCAAGTTGCTAGTGCCAACTAGGAAAGTGGAGCTCAAGAAGAACAGAGCAAACAAAGATGTGTCACCGATAGCTCTCACCATCACCACCGGTCCAGCCTCCACACACCGTGACTTCTACCATTTTAGCTAGTTCTTATTTTCTTCTACTAGTAGAACTCTGTATCGGATAAGGGCATCAAATTTACCCACTTACTCTACTTGACTTCTACTTTGTACCCCAAATACCAAGAAATTGAAGAATAAAGCTAGTTTGAATTACATCTATGTCTCTCTCGATGAGTTGTCTTCTTCTATTCCTAACAATGAACTCTTCAAGTCTAATTAACTATAATAATTTCTTCCTCTTTCGATTTAAAGTTGATTTTCCAACTCAATACTATGGTTCACCTCTTGAGATAGACTTGGAATCATCCAATTAGAGTCCCATAGAGAAGCTAGGTGAGCTCAAGGTAGAACTTCCACCACCTTGCCTCAAGAGATCAAAGTCAACCTCCATAGTGGCAAGGTTCTACCTCCTAGCACCTCAAGATAGAGGGAAACAAGTCATTGGTATCAAGATCGAGAAGCCCTTCCACAAGGATGCTCCACCCTGATATGCTTGTGGAAGACTAGCCAAAGGTGGACTATAATGTCCTTTCTCATCTTAGAAAGTTGTCATCTAAGCTAAGCATATATGATGCCCTTGTCTTATCCAAAGAGATGAGGGAATCACTAATCAAGGCCCCTCCTTGATCCTAAAATATGCTTAGCTCACCGATCTATAGGTGAGGAAGCACATTATGCAAAAGAAGCCCAAGGGATCACCTTCATAGATGAAGACCTTCTATTGGGACTTGGAGCACAACCGTCCCATACATTTGACATGGATACGCCTCACTGTGGTTCGTGGATTCAGGTGCATCAGTGAACATTATGATTCTAAAGACCCTTACCTAATTGAAGATTGATGTCACTACACTCAGAGGAGTTAGGATGATGTTAAGAGGATTCAATGATCAAGGTGAGAGAGCTTTAGGTTTTATAGTGTTATTATTGGAGATCGGTGACTAGAAGATTGAAGCCAAGTTTTATATCATTGATTCAAATACTTCATTCACTGCTTTGCTTGGTAGGCCTTAGATACATCAATAAGATCATCCATCCTCTCTTCGCGCATCAAGTTCAAAAAAGATGGAATTGAGTGTCAACAAAGATGAAAAGCCATTTTCAATTAGAGGTTGAGATTTATATGAGGATGACCTACTATCTTCCTCAAAACACCCTTCCTCATGAACTTGGAAAAAATTCAAATGCAAATGCAAACGCAAAAGAAAAGATAAAAAGAAATGAAAAGAAAAATAAAAGTCCAAGTGAGCAAGAAAGGGGAATTGAAGAAGAAGTAGATTCACATATCACATTCCACCCACAGTTCATTCCATCATATGGACATGTGGGTAGGATGGCTCAACCTCCACCGTGTAGAGAAGAGGTAAATAGAGGTAGTTCTAGGTGGGAGACCCCTAGTTGGCCTTCTCCAATAGGTCATGTTAGTTCATGGAGTACCCTACTATTCATAGACTTGGAATCTAGTGAGATCTAATGTGATTAGTATACCAACCCCTCTCGGGTTCCATTGAGGTGACTTTGATCCGTAGATGAAGACTGCCTCCAAGCAAAGCAAAGTATTCAAATGTGAAACTATTAAGAGTTGGGAACCTTAGCTCTTACCTCACTTACATCTCGTTGAAGGTTTAGTTTAAGGAGAAGTCCCTAAGTCTTCCTGACATGAAAGTAGAAGAGTTCTTTTGGGTTCATCATCCTCAAGTCCAAGTTGATGTAGGACTTGAGGAAGATACTTTAAAGAATTAATGAATTACCTTTTGACTTTTACTTGTTCAAAATCTTATACATAAAGGTTTAGTTCCACACATGGTCCAAGCACATGTCAAAAGCTATGGAACAAAAAGTGAAAGCACAATCAAGAGTAGACTAGATTCACAAAGGTCCACGATGATGAAGATTATTGCTAGTTACCAATTTGAATGATAGTTCTTCACACATCCCCAACTCTTATGAGAATGTGTGTTTAGAAACTGATGATCCAGATGATCTCAAGTCAAAGAGGCACCAATTTGAAGAAGGAGATTCATTCAATAATCGACAAGCTAAAGAAATCAACCTAGAAGAAAATCCTTGATACATCGCTTCAGTTGAATGAAGAAGAAACCAATGACTTAGTTAGCTATTGACATCGAAGTTTAAAGACCGCTTCACATGGAGTTATGAAGAAATGCCGTATCTCCTTATAGCAAAGTCCACAAGCTAGCAATATCCTAACGCTACCCCTATTAAGCAAGCTCCTAGATGCATGCGATTAGAAATTGAAAACATGTCATTTCAAGTCAAGAAATTGATCGTGGTTTCAAGGAAGAAAAATATCCTACTGGTTAGTGTCATCCTAGTTAAGAAGAAGAATGATACATTGATTTTAGGGACTTAAATAAGGCATGTCCTAAGGATGAGTTTTCCTATGTAATTAATGGTGGACATCCTCATCTCACTTCTCTTTCATGGATGGATCATCCGCTATAACCAAATCAAGATGTCTCCTAAGATGAAAGAAACACTACTTTTCAAACCCTCAGAATCTTCTATTATAGGGTCCTTTCGCCTTAAAAATGCTGCTACATACCAATGGCCATGACTCGATCTTCAACAAACTCATCCATCATCGAGTGCTACGTTGATGATCTAGTCAACAAGAGAAAAAGGAAGACCACCTCTTTGACTTGAGAGTAAATGGTTAAGATAATATAACCTAAAATGAATCAAAAGTGTGCATTCGGAGTCGAAATTCCTTGGGTTTGTTGTTCGACATTGGGAATAGAAATAGATCCTAAAAAGATTAAAGCTATCTTAGAAATGCCACCTCTAAGAGTTTAACTCAACTAGATTCTTTCAAAGATGTTTGGCATATCTAAGATGCTTTATATCAAACCTATCAGGGAGATGCAAACTATTCTCATCACTTGTCAAAAAAGATGCCAAGTTCAAGTGGGATGACAAGTGCCAACATGCTTTCGAAGACATCAAAGAGTACTTGGTGAAGCCACCAATTCTAGCAGCCCTATCCCGGGTAGGCCATTGATCCTTTACATTGCTGCATTGGATGACTCTCTCAGTGCTCTATTAGCCCAAGCCAATGATGAGGGGAAGGAAAGTGCACTCTACTACCTCAACCATCGTCTGATCCCTGCTGAAGTAAACTATCCACCTATTGAGAAACATTGCCTAGCTTTGATCTTTGCATCTCAAAAGCTACGATATTACATGCTTTCTCATAAGGTGAACTTGATCTCAACCAATCAGTATCTCATGACATGGCCAACACTTTTATGGCTCATTGGTCCATGATACTCACAATTTGATATCACATTTGTACTCCTAAGGGTAAAAGGTCATGCACTAGATTTCTTAGCAAAGACACCCACTTCCCGATTCTCGCTAGTGATGATCTCCATGAACAAATCATGAACTTAGGGAGGCTAACAATCTCCGATGGGAGATATATTTTGATGGTGCTTCTTCTTTTCTTAAAGGTGAAGCACCACAATCTATTCTCCCAGGAAAGACATGGGTAGGAATAGTTCTTCTAACTCCAAACTATGATGTGATGAGATTCTCATACTATATTTCCAACCCCTGCACCAACAATGAAGCTGAGTATGAGGCTTTGATTAGAGTTAGCCATCACCATCAATGTTAAGAGCATCAACATCTTTGGGGATTCTCTTGGTCATCAACTAGATTGTCCCAGTCTCAAGCCCAAGCTTCATCACTACAATGAGTATACCATGAAGCTATTGGCCTGAGATTCTCAAGTCACCATCTACAAGGTTCCCGAGAGAACACAAGTAGATGCCTTGGCAAACTTGCCAAAGAGTTGGCATGTCCAAAAGATGAGTCCATTTCAATAAGGGTCCAAAATAGACAAGTCTATCCCTTATTGAGGAACTCATCGAGAGACTTTCTCTTGAAGGGGAGGTTTTGCCAAAATGGACAAGGAGCTAGATTGAGGCAACCATTCATAGATTACTTGAACACGACAAACTACCAAGAGAAACAAGCCCATCGTGAAATAGAGAGCTCTCCTATGCTCTTTTGATGGCACCCATTGATCCTTTGACCAAATGTGGTTACATTATTTAGACAAACATGAAGCTCATGGCATTATGTAACCAGGTACACGCAGTCTATACTCATCAATCATCCAAGATGAGATGAGATCAAAAGACTTGGATACTAGTGACCTTCTATGATCACATATTGCATGGACGTAATTAAGAAATTCCATCAGTGTTAGGTACATGGTGTGGTCCTCCACTAGCCACCCAACATTCTACACCCTACATTAGCTTCATGGCCATTTGAGTGTTGGGGTATCGACATTGAGGTCCGATGATCCTCCTTCTTCCAAGGCATAATTCATCTTAACTACCACCATTACTTTTCCAAGTGGGGAAGCCATCCCACTTAGAGAGGTCAACACCATGTGCTTTAGTTTTCGTGAACCATATCATATATAGGTTTGGGGTGCCTCAAATTATATCCGATAATGGTACCGCATTCAAAAGCATGAAGATCAATAGTAAGACATGGTATAGATTGGAGATACTCCACCATCTATTACCCTAGAGCTAATGGTTTAGTAGAAGCATTCAACAAAACTCTCATCCAGATACTGAAGAAGACTCTTGATGACAATAAACAATAGTGGAATGAGTAGTTGGTTGAAGCCTTGTGGGCCTACCGCACCACATACAGAACTCCAACTTAGTCTATCCTGTTTTCTTTAGTGCATGGGTCTGAAGTTGTTCTTCCCTTAGAAGTTCAACTCCCATCACTAAGGATAGCATTGGGTAACAAGATTACTATAAAGAAAAATGTAAAGTTACGATTAGAAGAGCTCAAGGTTTGGAGGAAAGTCGGCATGCCGAACCTCGAAGCAAGGCCAAAATGATTCAAGCTCACAACAAGTTGGTCCACCCTAGGTCTTTCCAAGTAGGAACTTGTGTTAGTCCTAAGGAGACCATTTCCCATTGAAAGATGGGAGGCAAGTTTGAACCCACTTGGGAAGGCCCCTATGTCAGAGAAGGCCTACCAAGGAGGATCTTATCCTTATTGATTGTAAAGGGGAACACGATGCCAATTAATGGCTCTATCTAAAGAAATATTACCCATGAAATAAAACTTGTTTGAAAATAATTCATTAATAAAAAATAAAAATCGATTCCATTCATCAAATCTTCTCTTTTTTTTCAAGTGTTTGCTTGTCTTGTAATCATGACGGTTTTGGGTAGTGTAAGAGTCCCCAGTGCATCCTATCCCTTTTCACAACACAAACACAATCTCTCAATGCTATTAGAATAGGTGTAAGAGAACCCAGAGGTACATCCTATTATCATAACTAAGTTAGTGAGAGAACCCAAGATCCTTTCTTAGTGGGAATTGCCATTTATGGCATCATTTCATAATTCCCTAGTGTTTTAAGTGTAAGTAAGAGTCCCCGTGCATCCTATTCCTTTAACACATGCACACAATAAACATAAATCTTTATCTCAAGCTATTTTGATGTGGGAGCAAGCCCCATGTGGCACTCACTCATTAGTCGCTTCAGGTCGGTCTACATGCTACCTCACAAGATGTCACCCTAGTGGTCATTTGGAAGATGTGAGTCCCCAGCTTTCTTCCTAACTTGATCATTAAACCAATGAGCTTGTTAGTATGGTAGTCTTCACGCCCACCAATAAGCTACCTCATGTTGACTTTGTTTAAGAAGATGTGAGTCCTGCTTTCTTCTTGAACTAGCATCACACTAACTAGGTTGAGTTTTTGAGGCTTAGGATAAGTCCCCGCTCCTTTCCTCTTTTTTGAGTTGATATAAGTCCCCTGGACATTCACTCAGTCATCCTAGGTGATGATAAATGTCGAGCCAAACAGACTATCCAGAGCCCACTATGGAGGATGTGAGTCCCCAGCTTTCTTCCTAGTCGATTGCAAACCATGGCACCTTTGGTTGGTTGATGTTCATTATGTTGATAGCCACTCACTTGGTGAGTACACCACTCTTGGCGATATGAGTCCTTAGTTGAGACATAATACCTATATATGACTAGCCATGTCATCTTCCGGTGTTGGATTAAGCCCTTACCGCCCATCCCATGGGCACTCTATTTGGATCAAGTCCTTGACCCCATTTAGACACTACCCAGGTTACTTTGGATTGACAATTCCTTTCCTAGTAGCCACCTGGTTGAAAATTTGTTTGGATGCATAAATTCTTCTTAAGTAAATCAAGATAGGTCTGATATAAGCTCCTTCTTATGATCCCTGTAAAACTAATAGGTTCCATAATAAAAAAACTAAAATAAACTAAATAAAAAAAAAATTTGGATTAGAATTCAAGATCCCATCCCAAGGCATCCTATCTAGAAACTCATCTTGACTAATGAGATAAATCCATATAAAATCGAATATTTTTCCAATGTTACCTTAGTCATTAAGATATAAGACTATGAGGCATTCTTTCTAGCATGATTGTCATTAAAGGGCAACCCCAGTCTTCATCAAAGAAATCATCACTGATCTTTCTAGTGGAAGAAGTGAGTCCCCAGCTTTCTTCCCTTCAATTGATCATAAATCAAAGACACTTTTGGTTGGATAGTTCTCAAGAAGTACCCCTAGTCAATCAGATAGGTCTATTTTAGCTTTTCGGTGATCCATCCGAAAGAATCCATCAAAATAATAAATAAAAAATGAAATTCTTGACATTCTAGATGATCTAAGTCCCCAGCATTAACTCATAGTCACCTCTTGTCATTAGCCCAAAGCAACCGATCACCCAAGATTCTCTTATTTCAAGATGTGAGTCCCAGCTTTCTTCTTAATTTGACCATTGGATACCAAAAGGCACTTTGGTTGGATAGTTCTACCTCGGTGGTAGACTATCCCTTGAATTGGTAAATCTAGTCAGTTCATGGCCCTACTCGCAGTCATCACAAACCTAAGATCCATCAAAAAAAACAAAACAAATAAATGAAAAATTAATCTTGACTATTCTTGTTGACTAAGTCCCCAATGACATTCACTCAATAGTCCCAGTTTGCTTGATTTGCCCAAAGCAACCCATCACCAATGGTTCCTGTTCTAAAGATATGAGTCTCATGCTTTCTTCTTAAGACTTGACCATTGTATACCAAAAGGCATTTCTCTTTGGTTGGATAGTCCTACCTTGGTTGGTAGACTATTCCCTTTGAATTGGTAAATCTAAGTTAGGTCTAGCTTCCATGGCCCCTACGGCGCTCATCGAAACCTATGGGATCCATCATAAAAATAAATAAACTAAAAATGAAATCAATCTTGACTATCTTTGAATCAAATATTCACTCAATAGTCATCTAGGTTGGGTTCAATCTATTGCCTAACACCCCAACTGGTCTCTACTTTGGAAGATGTAAGTATACTATGCTTTCTTAGTATCTTGTATACCAAAAGGCATCCCTTTGGTTAGTCCTACTATATGTTTAGTATACTACCACTTTGGATTGCTAAATCTGAGTTAGGTCTTAGCCTCCATGGCTCCTATTCAATACAACCCATTGTAAACCAATAGGGTTCTTCCTTAAAAAAAAAATTCAAGCCTAACAAAACAAAAATTAAAATAAATTCAACCCTCTCCCCTAGTGGAGATCTCTCCCTAGTGAGATCAAATCAAACCTCTCATCCCCTGGATGACTTGAACGCTTCCCTAGTGGAAGGTTCACATTCTATCCCTTAGTGGATTTCTTCCCTCTCTTATGTCTTGGACATAAGTAGAGCATTGCACTAAGTTCTAGATTCTTTCTTTTTCCTTGGGTTAAGGATAGATTATTTCGTAGTGCTTGTGATCTTGTGTTGATCGTCAACACACGCACATGTTCCTGTCACCACACCACACCTATTACCCTTTGTTGACCTCATTTTAGAATGAGCTCTCAACACTCCATCTTAGCATAGATTCCTCTTAGACTTTAAGAGTTCTTAGTCTTAAGACACATCTAGTGATTAGGTGGACACTCAACCTAGCCTAGAGACTTAAGAAGCCATTATAGGAATAGGTCATGCCTTGGGTGTTAGGAAATTTCCTACCCTTAGCTTAAACCATTCCTCACTTTCCTTCTTTCAAGTCAAACTCCAAATCAATTCTATTTGATTTTCTCCAAACTCAAATCAATTTCATGATTGAATTCCATGATTGAAACCAATGATCAAAATCCGTAAAAAAAATTCCTAAGTCCAAAATCATGATTCAAACTTATCCAAATCTTTAAGATTTTATCATGATCCATTTATATTCTCATTTATATTCACATTTATAAATGAAATATAAATTTAAACTCATCAAATCAAATTCAAAATTCAAAGTCAATTCATGAAAATTTTCTTAAATCCCTTTAATTTTTCATTAAAGGACTTAACCAAAATCAAACCTAAACTATGATCAAACATATTCAAACCCTTGGGATTTTCTCAAAACATATTTATATTCTCATTTATATTCTCACATATAAATGAAATATAAATATAAATCATTTAAATCCAATTCAAAAATTAAATTCCAATTTAAAATTTCTTTCCTTTAAATTCCCTTTAATGGATTTAACCTAAATCATGATCAAACTATTCAAATTCAGGATTTTTCAAAACTTATTTATATTCTCATTTGTATTCTCATATATAAATGAAATATAAATATAAATCAATCAAATCCAATTCAAAAATTAGATTTCAAATTAAAAATTTCTTTAAATCCTTTAAATTAACCTAAATCATGATTAAACCACTTCAAATTCTTGAAATTTTCTCACGATCAATTTATATTCTCATTTATTTTCACATATATAAATGAAATAAAAATTCAAACAATCAAAAACTATTCCAAAAATCAAACTCAAATCAACTCAAAATTCAATCTAAGCCTTTCAAGTCAAAATCTTGAACTTAGCCAAATCATTTTCAAATCAAGCCAAACCTTGATTTTCTCTCATGGTTCAATCAATCCTACAATCATGAGCTCATAGATAAATCCAAACTTCAATCAAACAATCAAAACCCAAATCAAACCCAAAACCCTTCATATTCTTCCTTTGAATATGAAATTTTCAAATGGATCAAAACCCATTTGACTTCAAACCACTTGTAAATGGATTTATATTTCAATCATAAGTCCATATACAAGATCAACCAACTTCAAATCAAGCTTTGACCAAGCCATTTGACCCACTTAGGCTCACTTGACCCAAAGTGACCTAAAGTATTTATGAGCCAACTTTGATCCTAACCAAATTGGATTGAACCAAACTCATATATCCTTCATCATGATCAACAATCATCATGGATGATCAATCAATCAAATTGGTCAAACCAAGTCAAACCTAAGGGTTGACCAAGTCAACACTTAACCTAAAATGAAACCTTACATAGCCAAATTCCACCATAGGCCAAAATTGAAACCATTGACCTAAGTTCACTCATGACCTATGTTTGAACTTGACCAAGCCAACATTTGAGCCTAACCTAGCCCAATTACCACAAAGTTGACCCATTTTGACCTAAAGGGTCAAAATGTGTCAAAACTTGATCTAAGCCACAAATTGATTGAAACCAATGGGTCAAGTCCATCCAAATCACTTGTGGAACTTGACCAAAGCCTCAATTGGCCAACTAGACCCAACCTAGCCCAACTGACCTTAGACCCAACATGACCTAAAGGGGTCATGTTGAGCCAAAATTGAACTAACCAAATTGATTGGAAACAAAGATATCAATCCACTCCATATGACTAAATTAACCTAAACCTACCCTTGACCTCTCAAATAGTCAAATGGGTCAAATAGGTCAACTTGACCCATTTGACCTAAGTGAAGTCATATGAGCCAAAACCAAATATATACCAAATTGAATCAAACCAAAGCCACCAAAATATTTCAAATGGTCATATGAACTTGACCCAACCCTTGGTTTGACCTAATTTGACCAATTGGTCAACTTGACCCATTTTGACCTAAATGGGTCAACATGAGCCAAACCCTATCAAATGGATTCCAAATTCAATGAAACTTGGCCAAACCTAGTTTCTCCACATACCCAACATGTCCAAAGTGGAAAAATAGAAAAATGACCATCCTACCCCTAGGCCATAGAACAAATTTTGGCCTAACCATGGGTATTTTGGTCATACCCTCTTCACAATCACTTGAGGCTTTCCTAAAAGCTCAAGGGGACTTAGTGATGAGTGGTGCACCCAACCCAATGGGTTTGAGTCAGCCCATTTGGTCCCTAGACCAAACCCGATCACCTCGCTTAAAATTGAGTTTTCAAACCCCCTCTCAAGCTCAATTCAAGCACATGGGAAGTTGGCAATCCATTCCTTGGATCAAACCGACCATGTGCACACTCAAAATAGTAAAAAATACTACCCAATCTCATCAATTGGATCAAAATGGCATGGACATTTTCGGCCGACCGATCCTTTAACGGGGAGATATACTCCCCCTAATTCACTTTTGTTTGCACTCACTCAAGGTCGATTGAAGAATAAGAAGCTAGAGGAGTGTTGGTAGAAAAAATTATATTGGGGAGTCGCCTTTCAAATCTGTGGAGAAAAGAAAGAAGAGACCTTATAAAAATTCATCTTTTTAGGATGCCACGCATATCTGTAGATGTACTTATTTAGGTGATTGGATACATCATCAAGGTATAGTGTACTATCTCGAGAGACATAAGTCACTGCCCTTTAATGGAATCAATCATCTCAATAAGGACTCCTAAGGATAATAGGTCTGTATATGTACCAAAGATTCTTCCCCTACTTTACATGAAAAAGTAAAGTAGGGTTTATTTTAAACGCGAAGTTAGAAAGCCCACATATTTAATTACATCCGAAAGGACAGGATCCCTTAGGAAAACTCTCGATTAAGGTAAATGATCATAGTCTTTGAAGATTTCAATGGGAAGGACTATCAATCGATTGGTTTATATTTTTGAAGATCAAAATGAGATCAATCAAAAGAGGGAATTATTATCGAAGCCAAAATGGGAAATAAGTAGGAGATATTCATGATGCTAGGAAACCTAGCAAGCTTCTCAAACTATCCTATAATTGGGCTTTACATTTTAGAAATTGATTTAGTTTGTTTGAGTTGCATTTTTCATTAGAATTTTAGGACTTAAGATTCCTTAACACAAGATTAAAATAATGCATAAGAGGTGAGAAATTATGCTTATGGCCCACAAG